>JAMZAV010007431.1:0-29021 GCA_024449915.1 Sweltsa coloradensis
ACTGGCAGTTACCGTTAACCGCTACGTACGTTATTGTTAGTGATTTGGCTATTTCTATTGACTCCCTGATTAGGTGGCATAGGCAGGTTCTGCATATATTCGGGTTTCATCAAATAGTATCTCGTGGTCAGGATTGCTGATGTTGTCGACGGCATGTTTGGCAACAGCCGACAAGTCTCCTCTCAACGAGTTACAGTGATGTCGATGTTCTTTGACCCTTGTGGCGACAGTCCTACACGTTTGCCCTATGTACGCCTGGCCACACTTGCACGGTATTTTGTAAATACCGAAACATTACAGGACAATGGTTACAGCTTATCTGACATCCGTAGAGCCTTCCATAGAACACCCCGAGAAGATGTCGACCATTCTGTCAAGCCGGACACGCCCCCCAAGTTTGCTCATTTGCCGTATGTGAAATTTACAACAGATCGTATTAGTCGTTATCTACACAAGTTTCAAATCAAAACTGTTTTTAAACCACATAAGAAAGTCGCCAGTATGTTAAGGTCTCCAAAAGACAAAAATCACTTAGGGGGGAGCGGTATTTACAAAATACCGTGCAAGTGTGGCCAGGCGTACATAGGGCAAACGTGTAGGACTGTCGCCACAAGGGTCAAAGAACATCGACATCACTGTAACTCGTTGAGAGAAGACTTGTCGGCTGTTGCCAAACATGCCGTCGACAACATCAGCAATCCTGACCACGAGATACTATTTGATGAAACCCGAATAATATGCAACGAACCTGCCCTATGGCCACGCCTAATCAGGGAGTCAATAGAAATAGCCAAATCACCTAACAACTTCAACGGTGACGTAGGCGGCTATAAACTGAGTAACTCCTGGGCCCCAGTCATCAAACTAGCATCCCGACGCCACCAAGAACTACAACAACTACAACAGCAACGTCAACAACACAGAGAACAACAACAACAACAACCGGAGCTACAACTACATCAACGACAACAAAAACAACAACAAGTGTTGACGTCATCCTCTCCAACCAGGGGAGATAACTACCCCCACTCCACCACGTGTGCCACCCCAGCGAATCAGAAGACACCGCCACGGAGGAGTGTTCGGCTGAGGCTGAAACAAACTTATCAGCCTCAGTTCTCATGAATATGTCACCCACAGAGGTAACGAAACGTCGAGGTACGTAGGCCTATAATGTTTACTCGCGACGCGGCGAAATAACCCGAAACTCATACACGTTTGATTTATTATTATTATTATTATTATTATTATTACGTATTATTATTATTATTTTACATATTTTGCATTGTTTTTGTATTATAAATGTACAAACCTGCCAAACAATTGTATATATTTGTCCACTTATTCATTTATTCTTGGTTGGTTGTTTATATTGTATACCAAACCTGACGATGCCCATATTTGTACTATGTACCAATCTACTGGCAACTAATGTGGTTCTACCGTTGTCAGGTGATCCTGGCCCCGAGTCCCAAGTACACCGGGATGGTGGATGAACCCCCGCGTTTCATGGGGGAGGGTTTCGTCGTCCTCTCGTCTAACAACATCGAGCTCTACTATTACATGGAGGAGGCGGGGGTGGTGCCCGAAGAACCAGAGATGTTACAGCTGGCCAACGGAGATATCGTTGAGTCCGTCCCGCCCATCTGGGGCATTGACATCAAGGTAAGAAGCACGTCAACGCTTTTGCTCAGTCAGCGTGCAAGATGAGAAATTCCATTTAGGGGAGACTTTCGAAAGACACTTGTTTATTGCGAAGACAATATACACAAGAAAATTGTTTTTGTGTGCGGGTGCCTATTGTCCCTTGAAAACAGTTAAATATTCAATTTTCTCTTTTGCAAATTATTAGTGGCATAATATGAAAAAGATAGGCTCTAGTTACAAAACAACATTTTTTCATTCTATCAATATTAATTATTGGTTTGGTTTAGAACTATGGAAAATGTGGCTGAGGAGACGGGGAGAATGCTAGCAGAATCAATAAATAAATTTGTATTTAGAGTCTACCCACTCAGTTAGGCTATATAAAACTGAAAATGAAATAAATGAAAGTTTTAATTTAATTTTAAGGCTCTGATAAAGTAATCATCATAATTTTCTATCTTCTCCAGTAGGCCTACATTCGATAACATAGCTTGTTTATTATTATATTTCACTTGAATGTTCTAATTTTACTGATGTAGGCTTAGGTATTGTATGAGAGTTTATAAGTCTGGCAAGCTTAGTATCTACAGTTTCATGCCCTTGATAATGGTGGAAAACCACCACTCAACCCGACATAGTTGGAACTGAGTTATGATGATTATTATTATATATGCAATGTTAATTTTAAGGCAGGCCTACTGTAAACTATTTAGCTCCTTCCCCCCCTTTCCCCCAAAAAAACGAGTCAGTTGTATATAAATTATATGTTGTCGCAAAAGTGAAGGGACAGTATTCTTGCACTTGAAAGAATGGAGGTAACCTGACTTGGTTTTGTTATATATCCCCAGTGCGGCAAGAGGACTGACTTCAGCTACGGTCCGTGGGCAGATCGACAACGGGAACATCTCTTCAAGTCCTCTTCTTTCCCGCAGACTTCCAACCATTGGGAAGGTAATACTGGGAGAGACCATGCTAAATTTTAGTGCATATTATGACTGGTCTCTATCTAGGCTTTAATTTGGAGCTCAGGCAAACAACTTACAAATAATTAATTAGCGTAGGCCTAAGCTTTACTAAAAACGGACGGGGGCGGGCTTTTTTAATTTCTGAATTGTAGTAAATATTAATAATTGCACCTACGGGAGTGTTTCCCGATCAACCAAATCCTAACCCAATGACATTATTAATGTTTGGTGGTCAGTTCAAAGGCTGCAGCTATTCGTTGCAGTACTGTTCAATCCATTCAGATGTATAATGCAGCTTGTATCCGCGTAAACTTAAAAGTAACATAATTTATTTTGGTAGATCTACTAACAATAATTAGGTCCATAGTGAATGACTAATTATTGTCAGTGTGGTTAGTAGGCCTACAGTGATCATATTCATAAGCAATTTTAGGATCCCTGGGACCCAAGTTTTGAATCATAACATCATTAATTTTGCATCGTTTTGAGTAGTCACAATAGTGGTAGCGGTACGCAAAATAATACTGCACTTTTTGAACACGGTTTGCCACTTTGCACAGTTGTAGGTGGAACCAAAAGTAATTTTTAAGGATGTGGAGGCACTCAAAATTTCCCCTTTAGAATTCAAAATGGCGGCCATTTTCAAAACGATGTTTTCAGATACAAAAATTCTTTTGATGTGTCTAAAAATCATGTTTGGTATCGTTTTCGTATATTTCCGACTCGAATAGCACAAAAAAATAATGTTAAAATAAAAATCCAGGGGGAAATTCTAGAAGTTAACATATATTTAGTAGTATTTCAAGAAAATTTCATAGATTGGGTCCGACATAGAAAACTCTTTACCCTACCCTTGTAAATGTTCTAACATAAAATTATTATGATTTAAATTTTTAATTTAAAACCAAATTCATTTTTTTACTTTTTGGCCAGTCATTGCTGCGGCAAACCAGGAGGTGCTCAACAGGTGGTTAATGATTATTGGCTGATTAATATGCCCCCCTTTTTTTAACGCGGTTTGGCACTTGGCTCAGTGAAGCTGGTACCCAAAAGATATTTTTAAGATGTGGAGGCATTTAAAATTCCCTTCGAATCCAAGATGGCGGCAATTTTGGAAATGACCTTTGAACTCAAAATTTTGCTCAAAACGACTAAAAAATATCATGTTTGGTGTCAAAGTCCATAGGGCATTTGAGCCAGAGAACACAAATTTTGACCTAAAAATTTTAAAATGATACGTACAGTTTACAAATTCACTACGGCTATTATCACAAATCGACTAATTGATAGGTATTTAGAAAAGGGAATATAGGTATTAAGATTTTCTGTTTAAAGCAATTTATTACTTCTATCCCGCGTTCTTCACTAAGTTCACACATTGCTCTCTTGGCTGACCGCTTGCCTTTGAAATTAAAAGCAGGACACTTTTTACAATCAGTGAATGTGTGAAAATCTCTGAGTCCTAATGGTCAGTTTGCCTTTTTTAAACCTATGCGCAGCTCACCATTTGCGAAACGAAGGGGGACAAGCCTGATTTCGTGGGGAAAAAAGTCATCTAATTCAATTTCCCTGTGCTGACTTGCAAAGAATAGTTTAGAGAAAAGCTGCTCATCAGTCATCACACTTCTTATTCTGTTGCCTGTCGACGTAATTTTAGTTTAGCCGTGAAGATCTTTTTGTTCACTGTCTTTAAGGGTTGAAAATAGTTATTAAGTTATCAACTATATAGTACCTCCTTTACAACCTTATACAGATTGATGCCATCATCTACAAGAGAGTTTAATGTGTCAACACCTTCCTTGCTCACTAACACCCGGCTGTTCAATTACTATAAGATCTTCGCTTAATTCCAAGAACGTATTACCAAATTCTAGAAATTGTCTTTGAGTCGACAATGCTAGAATCAATAATAATAATTTTGTTAAAATGTAAAACTATGAATCCACTTTATAAAATTTAAGTACCTAGCTTACATAATACCCACTATAGTGGTACATTTGTAGATATTTTATACATTATATACTTTATTTATACACATAACTTTTATATACTTTGATTGAATACACATAATTAGGTATACATCCCGAGATTCAACGTCATCTGCATCAAAAACCTGAATTCCCAAAAAAATATTATGCGCCCACACACAAGCCTCTCTCATGTTGGCATTCACCTTCATATTATGTAAATCAATGTTTTTTTTTCTATGTTATATATTATCTGTATCAATGAAGTTGAATAAAGCGTGCTAAATCTAAATCTGAAATCTAAATCAAAAAATCTGAGCGCAAGTGTCTTCCCAAAAACATAGTCTGGTATGGAGTATTGCTCATGTTGTCGAAGAACATTTGGGGTTTCATCTTGTGCGGGAATAAATTCACTGTGTAACCTGCAGACTTTAGGACCTGCAAAATGACCACCCCCAAAGAGTCACTGGATCTTCTGTTAGGCCTCTACACCACGGTCGGTCACCCTTTAAAAAGAGCATTATTTTGGGTTTTTGTGCGTTATCAAGGCAAGGCAGAGAATGGTCGGGAGTCTTGTAGATATATAGTTTCTACTACAGAACTCACGGGACGCTGAGAGCTGTGTTGAGAGCTCTTCAAGGTCTTTTAAAAGAATTGTCAATCAGTGAGAGTAATGTGTGTGATCAAAACAAGAAACCAAGGAACTATGCATTTGAGAGATTCTTTGAACAGGTACAGCTACCATTTTTAAGTTGCCATTGGACTAAACTTTGCTGAGCTTGCTGGCCCAACTCAAAAAAGCGCGCACTCAGGTGTTCAAAGGCGCCAGCTCCGTGGGTGCAGGAGAGCCAAAGCACCCACGAGATAGATTTATGTAGGAGCTGTGCACCCACACAAATCATCACAAATCATCATCACAAACGGCAGTTCTTCTGCGCATCCACACACATACGGAATTTAATGGATATATGCAAGATTTTTTTTTCAATGTAACAATTTTTAGTAGGGGGTGATTCGAAAACTACCCCAAAGCCCCAGTGCCAACCAATAGCGGGGATGTAATATAATCTATCACCTCAGTGACTCACTTCTATTTGGGGGTTTCCAGTATGACTGCACAAAAACTACATTATTTTGGTATTGCATTCAACCCACAACTTTTTCTAAAACGCACCCAAAAGCACTCTAAAAACCTGTTTTTCACAATTTCGGGCTATTGTTGGGGGGCTTGCCCCCGAACCCCCGTGTAAATCCCCTATACACCCCCGGATATTAATTTCACTCACCCGTCAAAAATACTCCAGAATTGCCACTGCTCTACCCCCTAGTTTTTCTATGTTTTGAGCACCCACAGTCGTTCTGAAAAGTTGGCGCCCCTGCAGGTGTTTATGATTTATGCTGAACGGTTGGTAATACATTACCAAATCTTGCATGCATGTTAATGAAGTACTTTTATGTAGAATCCACACTTGGTTGCAAGATGAGCCAAAAGGTTTAATTTCGAGACATAAGTCTAAAACGCGAAAAAAAATGGGAAATCCAAAACAGGATTTCAATTCTAGAAATAATTATCACCCAAACCGTTATATTACGATGAAAACCAAATTAACCTGCTAGTTCACATTGATTTAATCGTTGATATCCAGTATTCAAAAAAATGCGTTAAAATAATCTGTACACTTGTAATAAATTCCCAAAGTTCACCAAAATTGAGTAAATTAAGGAGATTTTACGATTTGTGAATTCAAAATTTTAAAGAATTAATTTTGGAGTACGCGTAAGGATCTTTTAGATGGATTCTTTATAAAAGTTCGTGTGAAATATTATACCGACGTTATTAAAACCGTTTACCCGAAAGAAAGAAAAACAGAAAACTGAGTCTGAGACTCGTCTCCGAGCCAGCCTCAGCGACTCCTCTTAACAACGTCACAAAGTAAACACAGGCCAAGTAAACTCCAGTATTGAGTTTAAATTCTACAGAATATTCAGTTTCTCAATTTTTGTTATTTTACTTTAATATTGTAGAATATTTTTATTCTGAGAGTCACTTACATACGAAAATGACTCCCAAACACAGATGAATTTGAAAAACTGCAAGATTTTTTACTAAGGTGAACATTCCAAAAACCCCCGCCATCTGGATTCGAAAGGAATTTTTATGCCTCCCCATCTTAAAAAAAACTTTTGGGTACCAGCTTCAAAATGAGCCAAGTGCCAAACCGAGCTAAAAAAGAGCAGCATATTAATCAGCACAATAATCATTAACACCTGTTGAAACACCTCTGGTTGCCGCAGCAAGACTGGCCAATAAATAAAAAAATGAATTCGGTTTTAAATTAAAAAATTATAATCATAATAATTTAATGCTGGAAGCAATTACAGGGGTAGGGTAAAGGAGTTTCTACGTCGTACCCAATCTAAGAAGATTTTCCCTTTAAAATATACTAAATACATGTTAAACTTCTAGAATTTCACCAGATTTTTATTTTGACATTATTTTTGAGTTTTTCGAGTCGGAAATATACGAAAAACGATACCAAAAATGATTTATTAGACACATCAAAAAAGTTTTTTTATCTGAGGAATCGTTTTGAAAAATGGCCGCACTTTTGAATTCTAAGGGAAATTTCGAGTGCCTCCACATCCTTTAAAAATTAGTTTTTGGGCCCACCTACAACTGTGCAAAGCGGCAAAACCGTGTTTAAAAGTGCAGTATTGTCGTTTTTTATGTCGTGTACCACTACAAGGGTTTTATAACGTTTTTCTTTACAAAAAGGCTAGTTTAAATTGATTTTCAATGTCCGACAATTAATTTCTAATACGGAAAAATTGTCTGTGCGATGATGCTATTAATGTATTCATCACCCTCTACATACGCGTAAATAGTAAACACAACCACGTTTTGATCAAAACACCATGTTTTGAACTTAGTATAAATATGGTGTGCAATGTATTTAATGAAAAAAATGTAAATAAAAATGTATTTTAATATTTAAGGCCTACAATCAAAAGCATTTTTCTCTGACAATCACATTATTTCTATTTTTGGAAGTTGAATGACGGCCACACGCAGACGCTCATCCATCAAACATATTATAAGAAGCGAGATTTTGTGTTGTCAGGTAACGAAGGCCCCACAGCCCGGAGAGAAGCGCCTGGCTCAGTGCTTCGACATCCGCCTGAGCACACTCAACGAGGCGACAGTCGACATTCTCTTCTCCAAGAACAAGGAGACCAACGCAGTCCACATCAACGTGGGCCCCGGCTCCTACCTAGAGGTGACCCTACCCTGGGTGGTCCTACCAGACGGGTTCACTACCAAGATCACCGGACAGTTGCTGCACCTGGAGGCCACCACCAGTCTGCAGGTTGGTACTAACTGTTGTGCTCTCTCGACTCCACTTAAGACTTGAGACTTACCACCCCACCTACGACCTGGTTTTTATTACGAGCATTTTACGTGCGTTGGTCGAAAACGCGGGTAATTTTTGTGTTGTAAACGCACTGAGGTGCAAGTTGCAACGCTAGTTGCATTCATGTGAACGACAACAAGTCAAGTCCACACATCTTTTAGAAGGCATGTGTCCAGCAACGCTACAGGTGTGAAAGTTACAAACAACTACCTTACGACGGTATTTGTATACACATTAAAACCACAGAAGAGCGTAGATAGATGGAATGAGGAAACACTGAAGTTTAACATGAAAATAAGCATTGAAAAGAGTGAAACATTAATAGTAACGAAGAAAAGTAAACAAAATCAAAAGAAGATAATACTACGGGGAGAAGAGCTGGCCATTGCAGAACAGCCACTCCGGCTTGTCTTGGATGTTACATTTCACTCTTTATAGAGCTAAAAATCTTAAATTAACTAATTGGATGAGCGTAGCGAGCGTAGCGAGCGAAGCGAAAACTTCAATTTCACTGACCCCTCAAAAAATTTAGCTCCAATGTTTTTTTGTTTGTTTTTTTTTTTTTTTTGTTTTTTTGTCTGTTTGTTCGCACGATTCCGGGCAAACGGCATAAGCGATCTTGATGAAAATTTGACAGGACCTTCGAAATCTCTGAACTTAGACGTGCCACGTTTTTGGGTACAATCGAAGAAATATTTCTCATGAATATCGCACTTTTACGATTTTTTTCGATTTTTAGTGCGATATTTTCGTGACATTTGGGCCGATTCTGACCAAACGGGTGGGGCTACAAAGTTCATATTTTACATGGACATTAAGGTTATGGTGATGTAGTACCTTGTGAAAAAAAAGTTGAAAAAGGTAACCAGAACCCATAAAATAAACGTACTTTTACGATTTTTTTCGATTTTGAGTGCGATATTTTCGTGACATTTGGGCCGATTCTGACCAAACGGGTGGGGCAACAACGTTCATATTTCACATGAACATTAAGGTTATGGTGATGTAGTACCTTTTGAAAGAATAAGTTGAAAAAGTTAGCCAGAATCCATAGAATAAAGGTTTTGATATGAGTTTTTTTTAGGTTTATAATAACCATTAACAAGTAACATTTGAAACTCGACAACAATCACCTACAATGCATTCACAAAGCACTTGCAAAGGAAAAGTGGTCCCACTCAAACTAAAAACTTACAAAAACGCTCATCCATCAACGCGGCGGGACTTTAGCGTTTTCCTAGTAAACTAGCATGCAGTGTGATTCAATATCTAAAATATTAAGCGGATGAATTTTGCTTAAATTTTTCGCATTTCTTCTTCTGGTATTATGTGATTCAGATCCTCATTTCTTAATATTTCTGATTTATTTTCTATCAATAATTGGTCCCTGCATGTCTCCCGACTACCTAATTGGGTGAGCGTAGCGAGCGAAGCGAAAACTTCAATTTCACTGACCCCTCAAAAAAATTTGCTCCAATTTTTTTTTGTCTGTTTGTTCGCACGATTCCGGGCAAACGGCATAAGCGATCTTGATGAAAGTTGAAGGGGACCTTCGAAATCTCTGAACTTAGACGTGCCACGTTTTTGGGTTCAATCGAAGAAATATTTCTCATGAATATCGCACTTTTACGATTTTTGTCGATTTTTAGTGCGATATTTTCGTGACATTTGGGCCGATTCTGACCAAACGGGTGAGGCTACAAAGTTCATATTTTACATGGACATTAAGGTTATGGTGATGTAGTACCTTGTGAAAAAAAAAGTTGAAAAAGGTAACCAGAACCCATAAAATAAACGTACTTTTACGATTTTTTTAGATTTTTCGTGCGATATTTTCGTGACATTTGGGCCAATTCTGACCAAACGGGTGGGGCTACAACGTTCATATTTCGCATGGACATTACGGTGATGTAGTACCTTTTGAAAGAAAAAGTTGAAAAAGTTTACCAGAATCCATAGAATAAAGGTTTTGATCACCGCCGTCTGGATGTATGTAAGATACAAATGAGCTGCTTGTCATGGCTCAACAAAATTTGGTCATGACTTTCAGTGAACTTTCAGTCGGTAAAGAAGTTCATGCCCCCCTTAACTAACACCATCTATGGTTCAAAGCTGGAACTAGATCTGTGAAACTTCCTTTCCCTACCTGAGTTTGTTGTCATAATTCATGAAAAATAAACAATTCCTTGATATAAAACGTTCCAACTAAATAAAAATATAATTAACACCTTTATTATTCATTAATTAAAAGCCCGTCCAAAAGTCCCAATCCTAAACCTGAAATAAATCTACTTCCGCCCCCCTTAACTAGCCCTATCTAGCGGCAGACCGACAAAGCTCTATTCCTTTTGCATGTCAATCATTTAACATGGGGAAATCCGAGCCACGACAAGCAGCTCATTTGTATCTTACATACATCCAGACGGCGGTGGTTTTGATATAAGTTTTTTTGAGGTTTATAATAACAATTAACAAGTACCGGTAACATTAGAAACTCGACAACAATCACCTACAATGTATTCACAAAGCACTTGCAAAGGAAAAGTAGTTCCACGCAAACTAAAAACTTACAAAAACGCTCATCCATCAACGCGGTGGGACTTTAGCGTTTTCCTAGTTAATTGTAATGTTTTATACTGAAACAATTGTGTTTACACACTACCTACCATAAGGTGAAAAAGATTTTTAAATGAACTGTAATTTTTAGATATATTGAGTGAAATGTGGTGTCACGGATGTTACATTGTTTGAGAAGTGGATCCCGGATCATCATCAAAAGATAGAAAATTCAGGTCCCTGACCCAGACAGCTACATTTCCATATACATAGAGCTTATCCATGAAAGATGAACCCTTATAATCACCCATTCATTGTTTTAAAAATAAATTATATTAATTGTTATGATTTTTTTTGTGCGTCACTGATGTTACGATGATTTTTGTCATGGATCTTACACACACTTTGCCTTGCCAGTTTCTAACCATTTTCAATTTATATTACTATGTTATTCTTAGTTACAAATTCAAGCATTCCTTATCTATAGTATCTAAATTTTTTGGGTTCAAAATAAAATTGTAAAATAACATAAAAAGGATGTTAAGGCGTTGCTGAGGCTGGCGCGGAGACAAGTTTAGACTCTAGCTAGCATTCTGTTTTTTTTCGGGTAAACGGTTTATAACACTGTTATCAAATTTCACGCTATTGGTAATAAAGAATAAATCTTTGCTATCCAGTAGGCCTACGCATATTTCTAAATTACCTAATTAATAGATTTTGAATTAAAATTTAGTGAAATCACCGAAATTTACTCCATTTTGGTCAACTTTGGGAATTTATTCCAAATACAAACAGATTTTTTAAACTCAAATTTGCATACTGGATATCAACGTTTAAATCAATGTGAACGCGTAGGTTAATTTGTTTTTATCCTAAGATAAACGGTTTGGTGGGAATTCCCAGAATTGGAATCCTTGTTTTGGATTTCTTTTTTTTCACGTTTTGGACTTAGGCATGTCTCGCAATGGATTTTTAAGGCTTAATTATTGCAACCAATTGCGGATATAAATATAAATGTACTTTAATAACATCCATGCAAAATTTGGTAATGATATTACCAATCGTTCAGCAGAAATCATGAACACCTGAGTGCGCGCATTTGAGTTGGGCCAAGCTCGGCTCTTAACTCTTAGCGTATTTCCTTTATAATTATAGTTTTCCAATATGTTATGTTTTATAAATGTTTACATAAACTTACAAATAGGTAGGGTAGTGTTGTTTTTATAATAATACAAACTTTTACAAACATGTAATAGGCTACAAATAGGCCTACTATCGAAGTTTGAAATAATAGTGACAAGGACCATACATTTCCCGTATTAAAAATTTAGACAAAAAAAGATTAGGCTACACATCAGCAATTTTATTTTTAAATAAACCCCTTCAATACAATTGATTGATCATATTTCAAGTGTGTAATCACATCACAATCTTCCAACAACACCCGCGACATGTAACATCCGTGACACGTAACATCCGTGACATGTAACATCCGTGACACTATTTCTCAGAAATGTTTAAAGCTATGAACACTTAAAAAATGTTAAAGGTTAGCCTACAAGTACATTGTCAACATCACCAACTTGTAGCAAAATATAAGAACTATTATACACCAAAAAACAACTTATTTGCCTTTATTGTCACGGATGTTACATCACAAACATGATTACATTATTCATTAATAAATGGTGTGATATAATTACATAAAGACTTGAAATTCACAGTTTAGATTCTTCACACATGACCTTTACTTATGAACTGCTTAAAATGGAGGTACCAGCTGATTCTTTAGAACACCAGGCTGCCAACTTTTTGTAAAAAATCATCTTCCACTTACACCAACAAAAGCTATCATTTCAATGGCAAATACAGACTAATAGTTATTTTACAAAAAAAAAAACTATTTTTGGTTTCATAAAATTACATGCATCATCTTTCTATTGGTAAAAACTAGGGTTGCCGTCGATAATCGAAATATCGATCGATTATCGATATCAGTAATATGATATGATAATCGATTCAAGTATTTTGATATGATATGATATGATTATCGATTTAAATAGTGACATCGATGTTTTCGCGGTTTACCATGCTTAAAAATGCCGCGCTGTCGTATCAACGCGCCGATTGGTTGTCGGAGTAGCCAATCGCTGCTCAAGTATAATGCCACGCCCACCGCCGCCAGTGCGCATGCGCTCGCAGCGCGATACAAGGCGATACGAAAACATCGCCCGGCCCGATTGCGATTTGCGATGTATTCAGTACGGCTCGACGTGTTGTGGCGTGAACTTCTCTAGCGTCAGTCTGCCCAATTATATTGAATTCGTGATGTTTCTTCCGTCCCAAACCCAAAGAAGATATTTGCCATTACTTCTGACGCTGCCTAACAAGATGAGTCAAGTGTGGCAGTTTTTTATTATTCAAAGAACGACGACGAGGAGGTTGGGAGGAGATAAGGCTGTGAGCTCGAATGTCGATGAGATCTCGCCACTATCTCTCGCTCGCTAGATGCGCGTACTGTTGGAACACGTAACAGTGACACCCGATGCAAGTCAAGACGTATTAAAATATAGGCTGTGTAATTGAAATTCAGCCCTCAATTTTATTTTAAACATTCTAATCCTTAATGATCTCTTGTATTAGTGTTACAATTTTGCGTTTTTTCTGCTTCCTAGGCTCAATTTGGAATTTGATATGATAATCGATTTGGGTCTATGATATCGATATATTTCGATATGATAATCGATTCGATGCCTCCGATTATCGATCACGATTTTCACATCGAACGGCAACCCTAGTAAAAACCTTTTTTTTAAATTTAATTTTTTTAATTTTTTGTACTTTTCCCCTTTTGAGCCGGAGTGGCTGAGAAGCATTTAAATACCTCGGAAGCAGGGCCGGTTCTAGTGATTTCTCATGCGTAAGCGAAATCAATTTCGCCGCCCCCCCCCCCCCCCCCCAAATGGTATGAGCTGAGCTGTACTTGGAAGTTATATGCATAATAGGTTATAGTTGTTAAAATAAAAAATCAAACACATTTCGTTCACAAACTTTAATTTTTAATAGGTGCAAACAAACTACACTATTACAATTAGCCTCCATAGATTAATTATTTATTTATTGTATAATAATAAAAACACTAAACTGTGAATGATTATGAATATGAACTGATACCACTTACCTCAAACCATGAAAATGCAGAAGAATGCCGAGAACTCAATAATTGAGGGGCCGCGATCATGAACGAATGAACCGTCGTCCGTGTAACTAACAACAACCTGTAGTGGCGAGAACCTGCTGTCTAAATTTCCTCCCCCGCGCTCTCTAGGTACGGTTCGGTGCATTGGAAGAAAAAAAAACGGCAGTGCAGAGCCATCTATGTGCAAATTGGTGAAACTCGAAGTGATTTATGACATCAAATAGAAGGGCGGGACTATGGCTGGCCATGCGCGCATTTTCTTAGATTCAGTTTTCAATTTTCTAGTTACAAAATATCGTCTTTGTAATCCAAGCCGCCCTCTGCCGACAAAAATACGTCTCTACTATGGTAAAATTACTCAGACTTTTATTTGTTGTTATCCTTATTTAAGATTATGGAATAGTTTGAAATATAATATTATTTAATGGTTGATCAATCAGACCGCCTACAGACGTAAGGGAAAAAGCCGCCATAAATACAATTTGTAGTAATTGAAATCGTAAGAAAGTGCCGCCCCTGGACAAGTGCCGCCCTAAGCAGCCGCTTACGTCGCTTACGCCTAAAACCGGCCCTGCTCGGAAGTATACTAACAAAGGACGCAAAACTAGATGCTGAAATATCAAGGAGAATTATACTAGCAGACAAATTTTACCAAAGTGTACGTAAACTATTATGGAAAGAAGAAATATCATCCAGGTGCAAGATGTTATTGTACAAAATGTATTTCCTCCCAATAATATCATATGCATCCGTGACATGGACAATAGGAGGAAAGGAAGACAGCAGATTACAAGCAGCAGAAATGAAATTTCTAAGAAGTTCTGTAGCCTTAACAAAAATAGACAAGGTACGGAGCAAAACAATAAGAAACAAACTAGGAGTGGAAAGTTTACGAAATAAAATAGGAAAAGAAAGACTTCGATGGTATGGGCACGTACGAAGAATGAAACAAGATTCGCCTCTAAGAGTTGCAGATATGCGCTCTGGCGGAGAAGCGCTCAATAGGAGGTTTGGGGGTAACTTCTACCGCGCGTATGCTTTTTCACACAGATTTGTATTACGATTGTATTAGTTTTGGGACTGTTGGCGATATAAATACATGCAACAGTCCACAGTATTGATGTTTGCTATAATCAAGAATACTGTAATTAGACTAATAGAGTAAAAAATGACTTCTCAATATATCTATTGATCTTGAAAACGTTTAATTTTGCAAGTCAATGAAGTGACAAAATGTTGAGGATTGGGCTTTCATCATTTGATTTTATTGACGAAATTGACGACATGTCATACTCATAATAATATGTAGGCCTATTTATGTATTTATTTTATTTATTTATTTAACGTTTATCCTGTTCATTTAAAAATGATTTACAATGGCGATATTGTTCATGATATTTTACGTCTACCTAAACCATTGTATGATTTCATTATCTTCTTATTTCCACGCAATGTGTTGGCTCAACATTTTCAAATTTTCATACATAATACTGAATAATACATAATTATTAGGGATGTCAAACGATTAAATTATTTTAATCGATAATCGAATTCACTTTCACCTCCATAATCGATTATTAATCGATTTTAATCGTTTTGTATAATGTCGGTATAGTAGCAAGTTTCTTTCAAACTTCGGTCTGGTTTCGGTTAGTTTGAATCGCCCGCGCAAGGCACGAGTTCGCATCGGCGCCGTGGCGGGGACTTGAGCACGCACAACAATCTCGAAGAAAACAGTCGGGAGCATAATCAAGAGGAAATGGAGGGGTAGTTAAAGCATACGAGATGAAATTGGCATCAATGCTGTGATCAAATTCAATTGTTTGATGCCATGTTGTCGAAAACTCTTGGCCTAGGCCGAAACACAAACACCAGAGCAATCACTTTTGTCACACTAAAGACGCCATGTTACGTAAAGGTGCAACTACTGCTCGGCGTTTCAGGCGCGTTGAGTGCATCTACTGTGTTTATTGGCTGCCGCGCCAACTACGCCGCGTGGAACGCTTGAAGAGAATGCAGCTTTAACTCCGCCCACTCCTTCCGACCTTGCACGGCCAGCGCATGCGCACATGATGACAAGGCAAGGCTGGTACGAACGATGTATTTTGCGACGTCGCTTCAATCAAATGTGGATCGGGAACAATCTCGTGTGCTAGAAATTGATGGAAACGTATCTCACGGGCGAGCAAGACATTAAATCGGCGGTTATCACGGCGTATTTGGCGGAAAAACGTAACATACGGGAACGTTTCTCGCGGGTAATAGGCGGCGGATCTTAAAAATAAAAAATAAATTTAAAAAAATGCAAAAATTTAAAATCGATTATTTAAAAAAAAATCGATTAATCGTTTTCAATTAATAATCGATTAATCGAATCGATTTAATCGTAATCGTTGACACCCCTAATAATTATGTTACTGTCAGTTGCATATTATTATTATTCATTATTTTATTACACATGACATTGCATGACATAAGGCCTATATTATTACTAATTATTTTACCACACTATGTTACATTTTACTATAGTACTTAGTTTAGTTTAGTTCCTACTTTCTCTTATTTCTAGTCTTCATCAATATAACACTGTATGTAAAAGACCCCAATTTGTCGGTAAGATATACACTCATCTGCAGGTCAGTGCTAGAATATAATATATTGAATTCAATGTATATAATCAATTATGTATTACAAATCGTTCAGTAGGCCACCAAATGAAACAATGATACGAGATTTTGATGTGATTATTGGCAATTATTGTCTTTCTCTGTGTGTGAGGGGGCAGGGTATAATTCTTATACTTCCACATTTGTTTTGCCGTTTACCACTCACGTGTAGCTTTATATGTTGTCAGTTGGAAAAACATAGAATGCTATGTTACGAGTGCAAAATGCAGGCATGACACACCAAACCCATTATATAACGGGAATCGCCAATTTAACCATTTCTTCTTTAGCCTAATATCAGTAGCATATATTATTATCATAATTGTTGTCAGAGTCAGACATAAACATGTGTCGTTGTCGCTTTAAAAGACTGTTGATTTCCATACGCCAGCGCGTAGTAAACAGAGGCGAACCCCCAAACCTTCAGCCATATTAACTGGTAGAAATGCCTGTCATAGAAGACATCCAAATAGATGTGGCGCGGAGACAAGTTAGACTCTTAAGCATTTGTTTTTTCCGGGTAAGACGGTTTATTAAACACTGTTATCAAAATTTCACGCTATGGTATAAAAGAATAAATCTTTGCTAGCCAGTAGGCCTAAGCATATTTCTAAATTACCAATTAATAGATTTTGAATTAAAATTTAGTGAAAATCACCAAAATTTAACTCCATTTTGGTCACCTTTGGGAATTTATTCCAAGTAAAACAGATTTTTTAAACCTCAAATGGCATTACTGGATATTATCAACGTTGAAAATCAATGTGAAACGCGTAGGTTAATTTGTTTTTATCCTAAGATAAACGGTTTGGTTGGAAATTTCCAGAATTGGAATCTTGTTTGGATTTCTTTTTTTTCACAGGTTTGGACTTTGGGGCCTATTGTCTCGCAATGGATTTTTAGCTGTATTATTGGCAAACCAATTGCGGAATATAAATATTAAATGTACTTTAATAACATCCATGCAAAATTTGGTAATGAATATTACCAACCGTTCAGCAAGAAAAAAATCATGAAACACCTGAGTGCGCGCATTTGAGTGGGGCCAAGCTCGGCTCTTAAACTCTTAGCGTATTCTCCTTTATAAATTATCTGTTTTCCAATATGTTATGTTTTCTATTAAAATGTTTACATAAACTTACAAATCAGGTAGGGTAGTGTTGTTTTCTATAATAATACAAAACTTTTACAAACCATGTAAATATGGCTAATTATTTACTATTTGAAAGTTTGGAAAAATAAATAATATAGTGACATTTGGAACCATACCACAGTTCAAGCTCTTGTATTACCTACAAAAATTAGACAAAAAAAAGGATTAGGCTAGGGCTAAACCACATCAGCCAATTTTATTTTTAAATAAATTCCATTATACATTGATGGATACCATATTTTCAAAAAGTGTGTAGGCCATAAATCACATCCCACCAATCTTTCAACAACATCCGGACATGTAACATCCGTGACACGTAACATCCGTGACATGTTAACATCCGTGACACTATTTCTCAGCAAAGTTTAAAGCTATGAATCAACCTTAAAAAATGTTAAAAAGGTGAGCCTACAAAAGTACATTGCAAACATCCACCAAACATGTAGCAAAACTCAGAAACGTATTATACACAAAAAAAACTATTTGCCTTTATTGTTCACGGATGTTAGGGCTACATCACAAAACTGGGGGGGGGGGGGGGGGGAATTGCATTATTCCTTGGATGAGCGGTAGCGAGCGAAGAAGCGAAGATTCCATTCTACTACAATGGAGAGAAAAAAAAATACGGATTTTTTTTGTTTTCTTTTTTTATTTTTGTTTCTGTTTGTCCGCCACGATTCGGATAAACCGATACTCCGATTGAGATGAAATTTTATGGAGGCCTCGAAATCTCTGAACTTCGAACTGCCAAGTTTTTGAGGGCGCAAAATAGGAAAATTATTTCTCTGAAAATCTGCAATTTTACGTTTTTTTTTCGATTTTATAAAAAAATTTTTGAACTTCTAAACACATACATTGCATTATCCGATTTTTAAATGATTTTTTCCCCCCTTGCACAGAACCTTTATTTTATGAATTTAGATATTCTTGTGGAAAATTTAGAGCGCAATGAAAAAATATTTATCATAAAAATCGGCAAATTTACGGGTTGTTTCTTTGTAAAACAAATTCTTTGACTTAAATAACACCTACATGCTTTATACGATTGTAAATGATTTTTTGCGACCTTAATTTTATGGAATTTATATATAGTGTCAAATTTGAGCGCAATCGAGAAAATTATTTCTTATAAAAAATCGCAATTTACGATTTTTTTTTAACCAATTACGATTACTAAATAAAAAATTAAAGTTTAACTTTTTAATTTAATTTAATTTAATTTAATTTAATAAAAAAAAATTCAAATTAGTAATGAATTTTTCCACAGAACAAACAGAAAAATTCGCATTACACATGGCAGCTCAATGACACCAATTACGTCATCCACAAAAGCGGCGGGACTTAAAAGCGTTTTCCTAGTTAATAAATGGTGTGGGATATAAATTACATAAAGACTTGAAATTCACAGTTTAGATTCTTCACACATGACCCTTTACTTATGAACTGCTTTAAAAACATGGAGCCTGTACCAGCTGATTCTTTATAGAACACCAGGCTGCCCACTTTTTGTAAAAAATCATCTTTCCACTTACAACCAACAAAAAGCTATCATTTCAATGGCAAAAATACAGACTAAAAGTTATTTTAAAAAAAAAAAAAACTATTTTGGGTTTCATAAAAAATTACATCGCATCATCTTTTTAATGGTAAAAGCCTTTTTTTTTTTTAAATTTTTAATTTTTTTTAATTTAATAAAATTTTTTTGTACTTTTTCCCCTTTTGAGCCGGAGTGCTGTTCTTATATGTCTCATTTGAAGTAGTTTTTCATTGTTTTTGTTGAAGGAAAAGGCGGAAAATGGTGTTAAAAAAAAACTGGTGCATGCTAGGCCTTTTAGGCCGCCGTTACCATAACTTGTTTTAGTCTTAAGAAAATTGTTAATTGTTATAAGAAACCCGATATCCTGAATTGGTTAGCAAATATTCAATGGCTGTCATTAATGACGTTAGATCCTTTTCATTGGTTCATCTTATAAATAAACAAACGTATGATTGGTCCATCGTAAGCATTTTTGTTTTGGTATATAACTATTTTGAGGAAAAAAAACGTAAACAATGTTAAACGTATTTCCTTATCCCCTATTAAAACATAAAACCAATTATTGGGAACGCGGCCTTAAACAAGTGTATCTTGTGGTTGTTAAATGAGGTGTTTTGGTTTTTTTTTTTTTTACTGATATTGGATTTTTCATGAATATCTTTTAAAATTTTGTTGTTGTTGCAAGTGGTGTGTCAGTCTTAAAATAAGCCTGTTTGTATTTATTTTGTTTATAGGATTTTTATACAAATTATGACTCCTATTTAAGTGTTAATTATGTTAAATCTACTCTTTTGGTAGTGGGACTGTGAGAAACATGTTGATTTGTAAATTTTTTATATTACTTTTTACTTTGGGACTTTGGAGCATTCAACTGTTCATTTGTTTTTTATTGACTACACTTGCCTGTTAATATATAGGTTATTTAGCTCCTAATTTACTAAACACAATATAACATGGACAAACTCGATAATTTCTGTGGCATCTACAATAAAACAATATACTTTATTTCCACCTTGACTAATACATGGCATAAGTATAACTCTTTTTAGAGAAAGTGGAATAGCCTAGGCCTATGGGAGTAATACATAATGGTTAACAAAATTTTTTATAAAAAACATACATTAAAATATACATTTCATAAATTTCACTATATCTTTCCTTCTAATTTCTATACATAATACTATTTTTTTTTATGAATTGTTTATTTATATTAAAATTTATATTGCATGAAAAACAATACCATAGTAGTTTCAGGAGTGTGAAGGAAAGTTGAGGTAAAGCTTATGGGTTGGGGTATTTATATTTTCGGCACAAGATTAAGTTAAACGTAGGGATGAAGGTATTCATGACGGTGTAGAAGCAAACGCTTATAAAGAAAATGATTTCAATGTAATTTAAAAAGGAGGTCTAGGGATTGTATAATTTTTAATTTTCTGGGGGGTATATGATTGAAGATTGTTAGGACATTGGTTAATGAGGTCCTTGGAGAAAAGCGTTTGGTATATGAGTTGGGACATGTAAATTTTTTGATTGCGATCGTGTATCCATGGTCATTGGAAGCGTTGAGTTTAATTTTGAAGAGGTGAGGGTTTGATTTGACAAAGACTGCTTGCAAGTTGTATCAAAGTACTGGCTAAGGTCAAGATTTTTTGGGTGGGGAAGATCTTTTCTGCACGAGGTACGCCAAGGAGCTCCTACTATAATTCGAATGGCCCGTTTTTTGTAATCTAAAAAGAACTCTTATAGCTTGTGGCGAGTTTCCCCAGAAAAATAAGTCGTATGATATTGTGAGTGGATTGTGAGCATGGTATAGAGAATAAGGGACGTTTGTGGCTGACTAGGGGCTTTAATTCTTCTTGAGGGGAAAAAAAAAACATCCATCTTTATCTTTGAGCAAACAGCGTCTATGTGGTCTGTCCAACAAGAGTGTCAGTCATATGTAGACCCAGGGAACCGTGATGGCGTCAGAGCAGGCCAATTGCTTCTTAGATTGGAGATGCCGAATGAAGGGAGGCTTCGGTGGGTGGAACTTGTGAGTGGAATTTTTAAAGACACCGTTTTGACGGTTGAAGAGAAAAGGAGGTTTTTGTTACAGTATTGTGGACATATGGAAGGTTTGTCGTGGGACATTTGGGAGGAGTGTTGCTAAAGATTTTCCTTTTTGTGCTAGTGGAGTATATGGCTGATGAAATCATCGACGTATTGTGTTAGTATACCAGTGGTGGAAACATTCTGGCATTATGTTTGCAATAAAAGGGAGGAAGAAGGGGGTCCAATAAGGTTCCTTGTGGGACACACTTATTCAGGAATCAGCGGTTGAGAATGAAAAGGGTGGTAGGTGTTATTTTTGATGTTGGGGTGTGGGTGTGGGTTTTGGGTGGTGGTGCGACCCACCGTAGGATTCGACTATTTTGAGACCGGTTCAGATAGTAAGAGGAGATCCAGGAGTGGGCCTGGCCTCTGTTCCCATTGATTCTAATTTGTATAGTAGGATAGAGCGGATCGGATGGTGTAAAATGCTTTACTTACGATCGTTAAAAAATGCCTATGGGAACGTCCCCTTTCCACCTTTATCAAGTGCATCGTGGATAGTTGTATAGAAGTGAAAAAAATAAGGGTCGTGGTAAGTTGATTTGCCCTTGTTGGAAACCATGTTGGGTTAGTATATTATATTGTGCTTGGATTATAAAAGAGGTTAAGGGGCATAAAAAGGCTTTTTCAAAGATTTTTTTTGGAGAAGGGAAGAGAGAAGAGATATGGGCGGAAAGTTGTTTGGGAGTTTAGAGAAAACCCGTTTTTATAAAGGTGGAATAAACTTTTAGCTTCTTTCAGCTTTGGAAGGAAAATACCAGTTTCAAATGAATTTTGTTTATTATTAATGATAGGGGGAATGGAAATGGATTTGAACATTTTGATAAAATTGCAGTGGGGGGACATCGTTATAGTCCGGGAAAAAAGATTTGTTTGTTACCTTTAAACGATTTAATTTAATTTTTGCAATTTCTGCTGAGGTGGTGTCGCAAAAGAAACATTGGGACTGAGTGATTTGAGGATTGTGTTGTGGGGGGCATTGCAAATAGTATGATGAAGTTGTGGGTCTGTTTTTAAATCCCGCTTCATAAAGTAGTATTTAAATAAGTTTGAATTATTATGTTCGGATATGACACTAGTGGAGCCTTCTATGTTATAGCAAAAGGTCATCACGCGATTGTAGGGGCTAAAGAATTGTATTTTATTAGCTGCCATGTGCTCTTGCTTTATTGTCAGCCCTTTCAATTTTTTGTGAATAAATTGTTTTTTTTTGGTGTTTTAAGTTTGAGGGAGTGAATTTTCTTGAGGGCTTTATAATCGTCAGAGTAGTTTGGAACTGGGAGGGTTGTAGTTTATGCATCTTGATATAGATTTTCTGAGGATGTTTGCCTTCTTCCCGTAGCTCTTTGGTTAATCCAAGGAACGGGGTCAGGTTTGTTGTGTTTTTGACGAGTTTTAGGAAAAGCTTTGTTAAAAAAAGACTTAGGATGTATTTAGGAAGGTATTTAGGGCATGTGTGCGTCAGGCGTATGTATTAGCCATTCTTCTTCATCGAGTAGCTTTAGGAAAAAGTTGATATTGTTTTATTGAATTTCCTTTTTTCGCCTAAAATTGTGGGGAGGAATGCTCTTGCGATTTAATTTCAGAGAATGGCTGCATGATCCTGAAGAATGTGGATTGCAATAGTTTGGTATTATAACAGGATTGATTCAGTGAAGTGAAATATTCATCAAAGGAGGGTTAATACTATTGCCAAGTATACGAGTAGGAGTGATGATGGAAGCACACCATGTTAAAAGATTAGAATCATGTCTAGGAGGCGTGTCTGGGCGGTAGATTTTAAAACATGTAATGGTTGAAAAAATCTCCCGCAAAGAGCAATTTCTGCTTTTGAAAATTGTTTGGTTGGTTTAAACGAGGGTATCCTGGAGGGGGGAAAAATTTTTTGGTCCAAGAAGAGATTTACATTCTCCATTGGGTGAATCTATAAATTGAAACATATCATAATTGTGAGTTGGTTAGTTTCAAACAACATCCAGGTGATTTCAAAGTCAAATTCTGAGGCATATCAATTGAAGTTGGTGGAAGAGGAAAAAATTTTGTAAAATGTTAAGATGAGGTTTCGCAAAATTAAGCTACCCCGCCATGGTTATGGGTTGGTGACATTAGATGCTTATGTTAGGGGATACTGGTATGCAGAGGAGGGTTGATTTCTGATGATTCGAGCCAATGTTAGATATACATATTACGTTCGGCCTGAGTTATTAGGATTCAGAGTTCTAGCTCTTCCATTTTTATTGCGCATGGAAGCGGATGGTTTAGACTTAGGATGTTATATTAGCCGATTTAGTAGAAAAACATTTTGCTTGTTTGGTTGTTTTTTTAAGGTTTTTTGATTTTGGGATTGAGAGTTTTTTATAGAATAGGAGGGCATGGTTGTTGGCAGCTATGGGGTGTGAGAAAGTTAGTGTGTTTTTTTAGGCTAATGTGGGGATTTTATTATCTGTGGTGTTGTATTAAGTTACCAATAAATGCAAGTATGGGTTGGTAGCTAGTCAACGAGGCTTACATGTTGGATTTTTATTGATTGTATTTAGATGACTTTAAATTGGAGTGGTGGAGACCTAACATTTATGGATGCCTGTTTTTGGTTTGCCTTCGATACTGATCAGTAAGAAATTTCAACTAACTATCTGGGGGGACCAGGTTTTTGGAATTTTAGTTTCTGACCGAGACCCCTCACTTATCAGTAATTCCCGTAATTGTTGATAATTACAATTGGGAAAAAACGACGATACCACTACTCGGGTTGTCATGTTGTGGAAGTTAAGTTGCTTGGACTTCTAGGAGCTGGTCCGTAGCATTCTGCCAAAAGTACAAAGGCGTCTCAGAGAATATCACTGGTGTTGTCTCTCTTCATTGTACTGGAATGTTACAGGTGTCCTGTGCAATAGTGGGAAGATGAGGGACGTCTCAGACGATAAAAACACTTGGCTTGCTTCTCCTCCAAAGTACGTGACCAAAAAAAACACGGCCCTTTGCACGCAATTAGAGTATTAGGGCGTCCCAGCAATGGAATGCAGCTGGCTGGCTTCTCCTCCAAGGTACTGACATAAACAGTTGCCATGTACGCAATTTGAGGTGCGCGGACGTTTTCAGATGAAGCACGGCTGGCTTCCTCTCCCAACGTTTTGACAACACAGTGTCCTGGTTAAAAGTAGAAGGTGTGCGACGTCTCGGATGTACTCAGCGACAACTAAGCTAGGGCTCAGTGAAATGGGTCAAGCAGAGACTCCGCGTAGGGCGCCAGTAGTTTCTGCTGCATCGGTTGGAGTTCGGGGGGAACCTGCCGCTGGGCGGGTGGGGACTCCGTTGTAGTGGGGCGCAGTCAAGTTGCAGCGTCGAAGTCGCAGAGGGCATCAGCAGGGCTTAGTACTTGAAATCAAAGCGAAGATCCGCGTTTTTGGGCAGTGATTTACGCTGTACCCACTAGAGGTTTTTTTGGGTGATGGCCCCCCACAGGACTAGCATTTGCCACGTTGGAATGCCCGCCAAATTGGCTCCGCGGTGTTGTGGGGCTGCTGGACTCACGTTGTGTTAGCTTTAAAGCATATAGAATTAAGATTTGGGTTTTTCGATTTCTTTTGAAAGGACGTTTTTGATTATATTCTTGACTAATGGCCAGTGCTTGCGAGGCCGGCGCACCCAATCGCGGCATGGCTACAGGGTCGGTATGTGATAGTAATGCAAAAATTCCTTAATTGCTTCAAACGAATTCAGGAGGGTCTTTTACCAGGCGGTTTGTATTGTGATCTATATTTCGTTTTATCAGGTAGAATAGTAGTCTCTTTTAGAGGCAGAGTGGCCATCTCACCCAACCCCTTTGTACGGTTGGCGAGTCCTCGACATGGCCGGAATCTATCTTTAAAGCAGGACAGCGATGGCACCGTACATGCTTTTTTTTTTTTTTTTTTTTTTTTGCTTTTTTTACAAGAATGTAAAAGAGCTTGACAATAAATGAAATGAATGAAATCCCCAGTGACAGAAGAGCTAGGTGGGGCCTACGTAAGCCCCTAGGCCTAGACTATGGAAGTAGGCCCAAACAACAATGGTTAAACAGAAGGAACTCTTGTCGCTAAGCGGGCCCAACTTTCAACCACACTTCTTTCGCAATTAAAATAATGGAAAACAACTACAAATTAGAAAATAATGTGTAAAAATTTCCCAATATCAACAATTTTATTATCAATTACCACTTTGCAAAATTAACAATTACATAGGTGAACACAATATTACCACAGACTAATTTTCACTGTTATTAGTTGACCCACGGGCGGCCATTTTAGCAAAGTCTCTCCATTCTCCGACGTACCAACCCAAAAACACACCAAACTTACGTATAATTCTGTCCGTTTTTGTTTGCCCTGCGGTCCTGTCGTGTTTGTTTGTCTTACCTCATTCTGTTCGGGGGGGCCAGCCCCCCTACCCCCCCCGGGGGCTCCGCCCTGGACCCCGTAGGTGCTCCGCCCCCAAACCTCCGTGCTATTTGACTATTTAATTGTTTCCCTTAACTTTAAAAATAAATATTTTAAAATTACTTATTACAATAACAAAATAAATCGCAAAAAGGTTGGTACACCTACTAAGTAAAGGGACAATGACATAGCCAAATCCAAAATGGCGCGTTGATCAGAGTGAGACGACGTTCATGTTCAATAATGTAATTATTTGACATTATTCGTGTAATTCGAGAGTTTTTTACTATTAATTACTCACTATACGTACTTAATTTTAAACTTATTTTTAATTTGTAGTTGTTTATCATTGATTTTATTGGGAAAAAAGTGTGGTTGAAAGTTGGTTGAAAGTTGGACCCCTTAGCGACAAGGTGCCCAACAGAAACTAGGTCTAGCAGAGGACTTTGTAAATCGGTTTTTAACTGAATAGGCTTAGGGTAGGCCTACCCCTAGGCCTAGACATTAAATAAATAAATAAAAGTAGGCAGAACCCTAGGCCTAGCCTAGGCCTAGCCCTAGCAGTCTCTTTGGGATTTGGAGAATTCAATGCTTTGGGGTAGGGCCTAGGTAGGGCTAGGCTACAACCCAGGCAAATTTAATACAATAGAGCCTAGGCCTAGCCTAGCCTTAGCCTAGGCCCTAGGCCTAGCCCCTAGGTAGGGAAAAACCTACCTTTTTGATATTGCTTTTATGCCTCTTGAGCAAGTCGACATGATGTGGTACAGCAACATCATTAAAATTTTTTCAGAGGTATCTCAACTCTTTTTTTGAGCTGTTTTATCGGTAACATAGAACCTTTTATCATTTTGGATTTGGGGCCAACGTCCGGGCAGACATGATTTCTCTGTTCTTCCTCTTTATAAGACCCTAGATCGTGATTGTCTGGCCCGGAAAACCCTTTAAAACCTATAAATTTGTTGTCCCCGAAAAAAAAACACATTCTAGGCCTAGCGTAGAGCCGAGGCCTAGAACTACACATTAGAAAATTTGAAAGTATTTTTGACACGCTTATTGATACGCATTTGTTTTTTATGAACACAAGGTCAGCTGATGTGTGTTGACATTTTGAGTTTTGTCTGTTGTCCCCACATAACGCAGCCCTTTCCACTCACTCGAAGTATATTTACCAAAGATTTATAGGAAAGATAAATAAAATGTTATTAGTTTGTTGAGAATTAAAATTAATAAGATTAAAATAACATCACATTAAACATAATTTAACAAATAAAAAGTATAAACAGTGAAAATCGATCTTTGTATAGATTGAATGTCCAAAATGCAAGCCGACCAAAGCTTTTTTTTATCTCCCATTGAAGTTCTGTATTTACGCTTCATGTGCTTTGGCAAACTGCGTAATTCTTTGCATAAAAATAGTTTGATAGTTTGCGTTACAGAGTGCAGCACTAATATTATACCTCATCTCAATTAGTGCTGCTACCTCTCGGTGCATTGAGAGCATAGATATTAAACACTAATATTATGATTGAGAGGTACTATTATAACTCCATGGAGAGACTGTCGCACTTCTTTTCCGACTCCCCTGCCCCGTGATCACCGTGAGCGGCCCGAGCTACTTTTGTATTATTAGCTGGTAGATAATCAGCAAAACTGCAAAAACATAGCAGCAAAACTCAGGCCCAACCTTTAAATTAAAATTAATTAAAATTAAGTTTAGGATGAACGGACCCATTGGATGGTAGAACAGAAGTGCATGTTTTGCTGTATTATCAAATCCCACACATAACAAAAAAACTTGAAAAAACTAAAAATACAGCAAACCTTACACACCCAAAAGCGAGAGATCTAAAAGAAATGCCAAGCTTATGTACCCACCTACATTTTTCGCCATCTTAATAATAACTTAATACATAAATTTACTTTGCCCTGTGACTACATCCTTGCAAAGCTTGGCAAAAATTTTATTTGTAACTAAATTGTTTGAAATGTAAAAGTTCGTACAAATTTATTTTGCCAAGATTTGCAAGGATGCAGTCGCAGTCACAGGGTAAAGTGAATTTATGTATTAACCTCCTCAGACCCAGAATTTATTTTTTTGGCGAATTTATAAAAACAAATGACATTTTCTGGTTGAAAAAATAAATTTAAAAAATAAAAAAAATACTGAGCAAAAATCCCTTTACCCAATTAGCCAAAACGCTGTGTCTCCTATAGGCGACATTGGTCTCAAATATATGAAACAATTATTTGACAACAATGTAGTTTGTTAGTTAATACCTAAATTTCAATGAATTTTTGCTTCTCTTTATTTGTAGGTATATTCTCTTTTATTGCTGTTATTGTTATTCACACAATTTAAAAAAATATTTACATAATAAAAATTAAAAAATTCAATAAATTTAAAAAATAACAAAAAATAACAACATTTCTTTGTTAATGGTTGTTTCAAGCATGGATTTTATAAGTTGGTGATAGCCTAAATAAATTTAACTTTAAAAATTATAAAAACATAAGCTAGGCATGAGATACATGTTTATTAAAATTTAATATTAGTTTTGATATTAATTTTATTGATAAAAAGTGTAAAAAAACAAAAATGTTTTAAATTTAAATTAACTTA
Source organism: Sweltsa coloradensis (assembly GCA_024449915.1). Lineage (NCBI taxonomy): Eukaryota > Metazoa > Arthropoda > Insecta > Plecoptera > Chloroperlidae > Sweltsa > Sweltsa coloradensis. Next base: position 28,230 of record JAMZAV010007431.1, read on the forward strand.
CTTACTTGCTCGTGTAATCACCGTTCTTACTCAGAATAAACAAATGAAAAATAAAAGTATGACATTTTGAGTTTTATAAGTATTCCAACAGTTGAGACCCAATGTCGCCTATGGGAGACATAGGAATAATTTGCATTGTTGGCATTGTTGTATTCTCAACAGAGTAAAAAAACCCGATTGCATATTGTTAACACAATGTTCTAGTATTGAAATAATGTTTGTATCATTCAATTTGACAGCAACTAGAATTAATTACAGCATAATTACCATTCCACGGCCATCTTGAATACAATTTCATAAAAATAGGCCTAATCAGGTGAAGATAAACAGCTTAAGTTTTAGTTTTTTTTTGTAAGTTGGACCATTTGAAAACTATAGTTACCATCTGTTGGCAACAAAATTAACTAATGTAGTGCCTGGCTCGGATCTCTAGATCAACCATTTAATTATTTTCTAATGCCCTATTTAGTGTCTCTCATATGGGACGCTGGGTCTGAGGAGGTTAAGATTGCAAAATTGTGGGAGGGTACATTTGTTTGGCATTTCTTTTTGATCTCATTGCTTTTGATTGTGTAAGGTTTGGCTGTATTTTTATAAGTTTTATGTTATGTGTGGGATCTCATTACTTTTTCAAGTTCCATTGCAAAATTATTTGTCAAAACATAATAATTTTATCAAAGTCGATTTAATTGCTATGGTATTACCAATTAACAATAGAATGTAAAATATCTAGTGGTCCAATGACTTGTTTTTGTACACATTGTTTCAAGTACCGTAATGGGGGAATAGGAA
>JAMZAV010007432.1:0-32355 GCA_024449915.1 Sweltsa coloradensis
TTAGGGCCTAGGGGCCCCTTTTTAAAGGCCTTTTAGCCCAGGGGGAAAAACCCCGCTATTATCGTTTTCCTGCATCAATCGTTCATTATTCTCGGAAATAATATCGTAACGTCTTTTTTAAAATATTTCCACCCAACCCCAAAAAAACCGATGCGATCGGTTTTTTTTCCCTTTCCGGGCTGACGAAATCATGTTTTTGTACCACCATGCATCTGACGAAATCGCGCGTTTGCACCACCCTTTCGGTCTGACCCCCCCAACCTCTGCTGCGCCAACGTCGCACTAGAGGGCTTCTAGGCCTGCCGCCTAGCATTAGACATGTTTATTACGTTTTTCTTTTTCACCTTTCGCCTACGTACGAAATATTCACTTGCTTTATGCCGTTTTTAAGCGTTGAATAACCAGAAGACGAGTAATGAGGGTCAGTAGGGGCCTAGGGCCTATTACCCCGCGGGGAAGCGCCGGAAACGGGAAGAGCCAGGCACAGCATCATAGCATAGCCCGCCCACAGTCGTAGCGTTTGGGGTCCGCTCCACGTCCTGTTCGTTTGGGCGTGGAGCGGGGGGTTTTAAAAGGGGGCAGATTGCGTGTTTCTTTTTACTTTCCCCGACCCGACTTTTTCGGGTAAAATTAGGCCCGACCCGGGGTGGGTAATTTTCCTACCCAAAATTACCCTTTTTCGGGCCCGCACACCCCAAATTTTTAGAAACAAAAAGGTAAAAATTTCAAAAATATTGTATTTTTTTTCTTTCTAGAAAATTCCCAAACAAAATAAAATATCCCTAAACTGTTAAATTTATTAATTCCCTGACTTTTCCCGGTTTTCCCTCTTGTAGACCCCTGAGAATATATAACTATTGTGTTTGATAAGGTATGAGAATTTGTCGCCCCTTTTTACTAGAAAAAAAATTACAAAGCCAACATTATTTTATTTTTTTCGCACATTGGCGATAGGGTTTAAAATATACATCATGCGTCCACAGCGAACGCAGGCCAAAGGTTTAAAACAAAATGAAATTCTTCCGGGAAATTGCGGCTTCGCGTCTGTAAAACCCGCATTCAGCCTTTGATTGGGCGAAAGCTATTTCACCCCCCCATTCATGTGTGATAATTGTCTTAAAAGATAGAAAACCCTCAAAAAGGTATTTACTATAGTTTTATCTATCTCTTTTAAAAAAATTAAAAGGGGATGGCTTACTTTCCTCTCTTCTGTTTTCTTCTTTTCCTGTCGAAAAGCGAATTATTTTTTTCTGCTTCTTCTAACTTTAGTGCTAGCTCAGTGTCCTCACACGAAGCTAGCGATTCTGATTCAGTGTCTTCACAACTTTGTCCAGGGAGAGGCTTCACTTTTTGGATTAATGTGCCTACCACAGCAACTAATTCTCTCAGTTCATTTCATTCGTTTCCAATTTTCTGAAACATGGAAAAATATGTTATTTCAATACCTACCAAATCTAGGTCAACTAATGCTCAAAAGAAAAAATTTTTGTTAACATTAAAAAAATTGGCATTTCTTTATAGTCTTACCCACTCAGTTACCAGAGCACTATTATTACCCGTAGTATTTATTCTAGAACAGAGGTCAAGCCCATTTTAAAGTCAGTAGGACCTACCTACAGTATTTCAAATGAAGTATTGTATTGCCCCGATAAAAAGTCTGTACCAGGATTTGGGATCCTGAATCATCTGTATTGAAAGCAAGAATAAACTCACAGGACAATTTAGACACACAATTCCAGTAATTTTGATTGATATATTTCTGTTACACTTACATTTAAAATTTTGCTATGGTTCTGATACATAGGCCTATATATTTTACTACAACTGTATAGGCACATAGTTATTGAATAATAGCAATTGTCGTAAAAGTTTTGGTAGGGCATCGGTACGTAAAGACGGAGGTTCTGGATACTCTCCCCTAAGTACATTGCAATTACATACTAGTGGATTTCTTACTTTTTTTGCTCATCCAAAATGCCTGAAAGGTAAAGATTTTTGGTCTTGGCTTCATGAAGAGCTGCTTTCAGATCTGTTATTTCTCGTTCTAATATCTCCACTTGCAAAAGGGGTCATGTTAAACTGTTTTGGGCTGAGTAGTATCTTTGGTCTGCAGTCATCTTCAGGAGAAGATGGACTACTTTGGACTAGTGCTACACCACCTTTTGTGAAAACTAGTTGGAACTGCAAATCTGAAAACAGAATTTTATTATTATTATTATTATTATTATAATTTTATTGGATGTATTTCATACAAACTCGGTTAAAACCCGGAGCTAACATGTTGTACGGACTTACGTCAAGTACTTCCATGTGTACCTATTACATACATTATTACTTTTGTCTTAACTCTAACTAAAATAAGTCATTTATAAATTGTAATATTGTTTGTAGATGATGTTTTCTTTCTGCTGTGTACGGTCGTGGCCGATTTCTCGTCGCCATCCTAGCTTTGCTCTTCGGACTATGGAAACCACAAAAAACCATGTCAGGATGGAAGCTGTCTCGGAATCTCAAAGTATCATTCTTAGTTTAAAAATTTTTACGAACTATTCTACACGTGTTGAGTATTACTGCCTTTTGAGTCTCGATGTATACATTGGTTGAAGATCTAGTTGTTTAATGCTTTCATGTAGTTTTCTTCGGTATGATGCCGTTGGCTGATTAATGAAGGGGATTGTATTTACCTTTTTCTGTTTCCACATCTTCTTGATCTCAATTGCAAGTTCACTATACTTGTCAATTTTTTTTCTTCCACGTGGTCTCGACGTTATGGCACATTGGGATAGCACGTCGATAAGGGTAGTTTCTTGTTTCTTCTTGTCAATTATTATAAAATCCGGTCTGTTGTGATGTATCGTTTGGTCTGTTATAACTGTGCGGTCGTAATATAATTTGTAATCTTTACTATCTAGTACTTTCTCTGGTTTGTATTTGTAGTAAGGTGTGTGTGTGTCAATGGGGTTTGTACTTAATTGCTATTTTTTTGATGAATAATGTTAGCTACTTGGTTATGTCTGTAGAGGTAATCTGTTTGACATAGTGACTGGCACCCGGATATGATGTGTTCGATTGTTTCCACCCTTTGCACTACATTTTTCTACATTGATCGTTTACTGTCGCTCTTGTATTATGTATTTTTATAATTGTTCGTTGCAATCACTCTGTCTTGAATAGCCATCATAAAACCTTCTGTTTCTCCAAATAGTTCCCCGTTTTTAAACCCACCTATTTGATGCTTAATATCTACGTGACCTTTGTGTAGTTCATCATAATGTCTCTTGTGTAGGGTCTTTTCTGAGAGACGTAACTTTTTTGAAGCATCAGTTATGAGTTTCCCTTGTAGATTGACTTTTTCGTTTGCTAGATTGAGTGGAGTTAATGATTTGGGTCAGCTAGCACCACAGCCCTATGCAGTGTGGATTGGTTGCTCTTTTATAAAAAGTTTTTTCTTAAAATGTCTAGTTGTTTATAATATAAGTTGTTCAATCAATTAGGCCCCGTCCTCCTTTTTCTTTTGGGAAAAGTGCCCAATCTCTCTATTGCTGATTTAGGATGATGTATTCTGTGTTTGGTAAGTGTAGTACGAGTTAATATTTCCAACGCGTGGATGTCTGTCTGCGTCCATTTAATGATTCCGAATGAATATGTCAGTACTGGTATAGCATATGTATTTATTGCTGTGATCTTGTTTTTACCGTTTAGTTGCGTCTTGAGGATAGACTTTAGTCGTTTCTTGTATGTATCTATCAATTTTGCTTTCATAACTTTATGTTCAATTCTGGCAGTTTGGTGAGAATCCTAAATATTTGTATACATCGTTATCGTCCATTATTCCAATCCTATTTCCATCATCTAGCTGGAACTCTTCTGCTTGTGTAACCTTACCCTTTTCGATATTTTAGCGTCTTACATTTGTCTACTCAAACTCCATCAGATATCTTGAACTAAATTCTAATGTTGTATTGACTAGACTGTTTAGTTTGAGCAAAATTTGATGCATACAACTTTAGGTCATCCATGTAGAATAGGTGGGAAATTGTGTGACATACCACATTTTGTCCTTAATTTTAAATCCGTATGTCGATTCGTTAAGCATATGTGACGTGGGTTTAATGACAGACAAAACCATAATGCACTTAATGAGTCACCTTGGAAAATGCCACGTTTAATTTGTATTGGATCTGTAGTTATCTGCTGGTTTTTCATATTTAGTTTTAGTGTTGTTCTCCATGTCTCCATTACTGTCCTCCCAAAAAATTACAATTACTGGGTTGATTTTATATATTTGTAAATCTGAATAAGCCATGTGTGTGGTGTTGAGTAAAGGCTTTCTTGTAGTCAATGTAGTTTACGTTTAATATTCCTTTTTCTATTGTGTGCCTGATTTCATTACAGTAGAGTCAATAATAAGTTGTTCTTTACATCCCTGTGAGTTCTTTCAGGCATCCTTTTTGTTCCTCGGCCATTTATATTGTGTTCTTCGCAATGATTATATACTTTATTTGTTTATGCATGAAGTCCCAAAATTTTATATATAGTTGGTTTGACATGTAATTGGCCGATATTTACTTGGGTTCTTCGTGTCATTGTCCTTTGGTTTGAGAAAAGGGTTTCTCCTTCAGTAAAGAATTCGGTATTTCTTTAACTCCATTTATAAACTCGTTGAGACATTTTCTAATTTTATTGTGAGTAGTATTGAATTTCTTATACCAAAAATTTTGAATATTATCATTACCTGGTGCTTTCCACTATGTGTAGCACTGATTGTCCCACTTTAATTTATCAAAAGTTATACCTTCGAATCTCATCTCATTAATATCGCTCAAACCTAGCTATTTCATCTTGATCCATTGTGGGATCCGGTTGTGTGCTACCGGGTTTTCCCCATATTCCTGTCCAAAACTCTTCTATCTCTGTCTTAGTTGGTGTTCCATTTCCTATTATTTCTTCGGTACTAGATAGTTGTTGGTAAAACTGTTTTTCCTTTTCTTTAAACATTCGGTTTTGGTTCTTTTCTAATACTACTTTTTTATAAACTTTTTTAAACTCTTTGCTAGAGCACTTACTTTTTGTTTAAGTGTATCCAAATATTTTGAATGAATTCGTTAAGGTTTTTATGCTTTGCGTGAACCTTGAATCTTTCAATATATTTTGGCAGTATCTTATCACTTTTTTGATCGATTACCCATTCGGTATTGTTCCAGTCGACCGATATCTCTCCTAAGCTCAACGATTCTCCCAACTAGTCGCTTTTCCCATTTCGTACTTTCTTCTCTGTTTTGTCTTTGAAAAATGTTGCAGATTTTACCCTTTAAGCCCAAATATCTAACCACTGCTACAGCGGGACAATAAATTGCCGCATGACTTCTGCAAATGATAGTTCGTCTTGTGTTAATCTGATAAAATATGTGTGTTCATTATTTGTACCCCTGTCTTCATTTCCTTTGAATGCTTTGGGGTTTTGGTTTTGTATGGTCTTCTGTTTGGTTGTATTTTGCGCAAACTCTGACATGGCTGTTGTAAATGCTAAAGCTAGGATGTTCTTAGATTGATCATGTCAGGTATTTTCTATTGCGTTATGCATATCTACCTCTTGTGTTTGATCGTCTAGTTGTTCTGGTATCTTGATCTTCTTGGTTTGGTTTGGTATTTCTAGTGGTTCTGGCGTTCTGGTAGGTCTGGATGGTCTGGGGAGGCCTGGACGTTCTGGTAAATCTGGATGTTCTGGTTGGTCTGGACGTTTGATAGGTCTGGACGTTCTGGTTGGTCTGGGAGTTCTGGTGGTCTGGGAGATTTAAGTTCTTTCAGGGATGGCCATACCGTATTTCTGGTAGTTCTGTAGTCTGGTATGAAGTGGCTTCTTCTCGCTGTCCTCTGCTGATGATTGCCGTTATCATCTTGATCGCCCTTTTAGTTCGTTCTTCACTCGCGTTTTATTCTATTTAATATGTTACTGGTAACATTTTATTTTTAACTATAATTCTTCTTTGGTCGCTTTTCTCTGTTCCTACTTCTAAAAATGGATATTCACGAACAACTCCCATGGAGCTCTTGTCGATAACCATTAAAACAGTCTCTATAACGTTACCCTATAATAGCTTTCGCATCACACAAATGTTTCATAAACTTCTGTCCTTTGGAATGCTTGTCTCATTTTTCAGCTTTGGTTGTCTGTAATGATTTCCCTTACAGAAACATCCTCGTCTGGTAATTCCCTATTTCCTTGTTCTAATAAATTATTCTACTATCTGTCAAAGTCCCTATTATTTGTTTTGTTTTAAAGTCAATGCACTTAAAAAGAATGAAAAACATTTTTCTCAATGATTCATCAATTCAGGCGGTGATGAGGTTTTTCGCTCTCAACCTCCTTGCCTTTCGTTTGATAAATCTTTCTAAATTTTACGATTTAGAAGACTTCAATCTTCCTCGATTCTGCAAAATAAATTTAAAGTGCTTACGTAAAATGCTAAATATTATACTATTTTAGATTGATTACTGCTGAAGTTACAATATGCCTCTAAATGAATATAGGCCTATCACTACTGTCAAAAATTAACAAAATTCAACTGTTTTTAAGCTTTATGCCCATGTCTATTCAATCCCTATATAACTACAAATAATGTATAATAATAAAAACTAATACTTCCTTCATGTCACTGTATACGTCACTAGTAGATCAAGATGCGTCAAATTTGAGATGGAATGCTTGTATTCAGCGGGAATAGAAATTTTAACCCGCACTTATCCGGCGTGATAGCTTGTAACCCCAACAATGTTGGGTTTTTATTTTTATTATTAATTATTATTATATATTATTATTATTTATTTAATAATAATAAAATAATAATATAAGGTTTTTAAGCATAACCGCTTTGAGGACATTATTATCAATGATGCAGCAGTCGGGCATACTTTTATTACAACTGCTATATTGACTAATAATGCTCAATGGGCTTATGCTTAAAAAGTAAAACCTTATATTCATACTGCCCAACTTCATGGAGATTTGGAAGTAGAATTTTTCCCTGTGTTATTTAGTAATGACAGTTAATTGTAGTTTTTTGTTAAATTATTATCATGGATGTCAACAGTCCAACAAATAGAAAATTTAATAAAGGTGTGTCTCATTCTCGGTAGCTCAATTGGTAGAGCTAGGGCGCTTTTAACCCAAAGGTTCGGGTTCGTTCCCCAGTTGGGCATACTTTATTACAACTGCTTCATTGACAATTATTATTTTGTTTATTAATTTATTAACTCATCGTTTATTTTCCATTATTGTGCTAGGGGGTAGTGAAAACTTGAGGAATGAGTGAATGCAGATGAGGTTGGAAAAACACAAAGGTTGCACTTTATAATACGTGGGATTGGGGTGGGGTAACAAAATCCGAAGTTGCTTTAAATGTTCAAAAAAATAAAAAATAAAAATAAAAAGGGGAAGTAACCCTAAACCAAAAACTTTGTTAAAAAAAAGTTCTAGGATGTCCCCAAAATTTTATTCATGGGAGGGCAAATGCAAGTGGGTACTTTCCTAAAAATGTAGGTACATCATGCTCATGCCTTCACGCGTTTACACTCTCGATTATTTTTTTTGGAAAGCAAAAAAAAATGGTGTTTTTTTTTCAGTGTCCAACCTAAAAAGATTGCCTAAGGGAAAAACAGCAATCACAGTAAAAAAAAGGGGCAGATACGCCAGATAGACCTCACCGAAAATTTTTTGACAGTGATGATTGGTCCCACACAACAAATACAAAAGGGGTTTTTGTTTTTAGAGAAACAGAAAAACGTGTAGGGCCTACCCCCTAAAAAAAAAGTACAATTTACTTATCCCATCCTATTTCACATTGATAAGGCTTGTGCAATGGAAATTTTTTTCATTATTTGGGAAATTCAAATTTTAGTAAATTGAATTTGCTGTAGGGAATACTAAATAAAAATAAGTCCTTTTGTGTAGTGCTTTTGGGGCACCATTTTATGTAAACGTTCACCGATCCTGCACCTAAAAAACATTAGGGGAAATGTTGGGTCTTTTTTAAAAATTGCATGCAAATGATGTATGTCGTTCCCCATTTTTAAGCAATTACAATTCTATGTGCGACCACCTACAATCGAGAAAATATGCCACCAAACTATTTTAAGGGGGGAAAAATTAAATTTAAAGCAGCCCAACCCTTTCCCTTTTGGGCCCCGGTGCCATCAACAAGTGAACGAGCTAACTAAATCGGTTTTTAAATAATAAATAGGCCTCCCGCCCAAAACAAATGGACCTGCGGGCAGCGGAGAATCAGGCTCATTCAGAAAAAACCTTAGAATTTATTATGTGACTCGTTATAGGAGGGGTTCCCAAAGTCCCGTGTACACATTTTTAAAGATAAAAATAAATGATAAAACTTGAGTATATACTAGAAAAATAGGCTTATATCTTTATCATTGTTGTTGCCCCCCTACTGGGAAAAACGTAAAAATTGTTTTTGCAAAATCAAATTACCTGGTTTCATTCTGCATTTAGACAGGGGATGTTGTTAAAAGTTAAAACTATAGGGATTCAAACTCACAAATAAAATAGGCAGTCCTGTATAGGGGTACCAAATTTAAACGAGGGAGCGGAGTGACTGAGGAAAAAACTCAATTCTTTTGTCCGTGTGTGTGTACGTCGAAAATCAGCCGAATGCTGAATAGATTGCGCTAAAAATTTTAAACAGACACCCGGGTAGGTTTACTGGAACTGCAAACAAAATCAGCTGGATCCATTAAATAAAGCCTACAAGAATAAAAAATTGAAAATAGGCTGAAAATGTGTGGGAAATTTATTTAATGAAAAGGGTTTTTTGTTTTTAAAAAAATATTTTTTTTTTGGGTTTTGTCAGGCTGTGAAAATTTTGCCCACGGTTATCGACTTGCACGCTAAAGGGTACCCCCAAATTCCGCTCAGAGATTGAGAAACCCTTGCAACTTTCACAAGTATTGGGCCCTTTTTTGTACTGGCTATGTTTTCCCATAGTATTTCACAGATGAAGACTCTTTTTTATATGCATTTAAAAACATGTTAAAAAATTTTTTTAAAAAAAATCCAAAAAAATTTTTCCCGACCAGGGGTTGAACCCGATTTCCAAAAGCCCCTTTAGCCAATAAACCCAAAAACACCAGTCATTGTTAGACGAGTGAGCGATCATGGTTGAGTCCCCCAGAACTTTTTCTTTTAAATTTTGGAGTTTGAAAAATTTGGGTAACATAATAGGGTTTTTAATTTCATTTGGAAAAGGGGCACGTAAAATCAACTGTAACCCCCTACGCCCCATTGTAGCCTACAATAGGCTAGGGGGGCCCTTAGGTGGGGAAAAAAGGGGAAAGTTCCCGGGGTACTAAACACAGGGCCACTCACTCGTCAATGAATGGGAATGTCAACGACATTGATAAATTTTTCATTATAAAAAATTGAGCAATTAGAGCAAAATTTTTCCCTTAGTCGATGGGCTTTTAAAACCTTTACTTCTTTGCCCTGAATATTCTTACGGGGTTCCATGTCTTTACTTTCCAAATCGTCTTAAGCATTAAAAAAAAACATTCACCCCATGCAGTTGCCGTAACGCTAATATATTAATATCACAACAAAAGGAAAAAAACATATCTCCATTTTACCAATGTTCTCAAAAACCTGGGCCCAGAAAAACTCTGTTCATATAAAAAAAATTCTCTAAACCTTTTTCCAAAAAAAAAATAAAAAAATAGGCCTTCCTCAAAAATTTTCAATCTAATCTGAGCTGACAAAATTGTTTATTAAAAAAAAGTTTTACTACAGGACAGTGTAAAGACTTTATTAGCCCTACAGAAACTGACCTACCTAATATAAAAAATTTTATTGTTAATGGAAGGGTACAACTTTAAAATTTGAAAATAATGTTCTTATTAATTTATTTCCTGTTCGTACCAAATTGTACGTAATAATTTTAAGTACCTACCATATCATTGGTTTTTGGCAGGGGGCCTATGATTAATATGAGAGACAATGTTTTTGAAAGATTACTGAATGGCCATGAGGGGTTTTATTATTAGAGTCCCTACTATACTATAGGCTATTATTTTTTTTAAATATATTACGTTTAATATTTTATGAAAGAATTTAGTGTAAAGAAAAAAATGGCTACACGGTAAAACTTTTAAAAAGTAATTAGCCCTATGTTTTGTTATTTGTTGTCCCTTACTAAATAAAAAAACAAGACTTTGGCATTTTCCTAGTTAACGATGGATTGGAAAATTTTTTAAAAGGCATTTTTTTAAAGGAAAACAAAACAGAGCCCGTACAATTCGAAGTAGGCATATGATTGAAAACCTACTCAATATCTCACGAGAATTTTTTTTGGGAACCTTGACTTGGGATTGGAAAAAACCTTTTCCCCACTGAGTGCCTGTGGGTGGCTACTTTCGAAACATTATTTGCCATGTCAAATTAAATCTGCACATTTCCGACTTTTTATTATTATTTTTATTATTATTTTATTATTATTATTATTATTATATGTTTTTTTATACTGAAAAAGTTTACAGCACAAAATTTATTCCTAATATTTGTTTAAAATTTCAAAAAAAATCTTTTTCAGGGGTTTGTTGGTTTTTTAATTTTTAAATTTTTTTTATCAAACTCCTTCCATCAAAAAAACAGAGCTTGTCCCGTTTGAGTTAAGTGGAAAACTGGGTCGTGCCCCCGGCTAAAAAAATGGTCTGTGAACTGATTCAAACGCTAAAACCCTTTTAAATAAAGATTTACATACTGATAAGCTTGTGTTTTTTTAAAAAAAAAAAGGGTTTGTACACAAAATTAGTTTGCAAAAAAAAATGATGAATTCAAATCACAAGTAAAAAATTTTCAGGGGTTTCCAAAAGCAATAAGAAGCATATTCAAAAATGAGAAGAGGGGCTAAAATAAAAATAGCTCCCGGGTAGATTGGATCTGGTATTATTATTTTTTTAATGATCTATTAAATTAAATTATAAATCGAGCTTGGACGATGCAACCTCGATTTCTCTGTCTCATTTGTTCTATTTTTTGGTGAAAAAATGGACAACATCAGCTGATGCGCTCCTAAAGAAAACGAATTTTTTTGCTCTGCGTGTGACACGTAAGACGGGTCCACGATGGAGCTATCATGAGCCCTTCAGAACGCCCTATCACAGAAAATCAGGCCCTTTCTTTTTCACCTTTGGGAAGAAAAAAATGTTAAATTTTTATATTAAAATAATTTGCAAAAAAAACCAGTTATTATTAAATTAAATTTAAAGTAAATCACTTGAGAGAAAGGTACTGAGGGAATCTTGCCCCTATTTGATGCCTTTCTGTAAATATCTGTAGGGCTATGATGATACTCAAAAATGACAACGACTTTACATCAATGTGACCAATCTACTTGGTTGTGAATGTTTAGAAAAGAAAACCAAACAATTTTAACCCTTGTATTGCTTATTTGGGGAATTCTAATCTCACCACCTGTAATGAACTAGACCAGCAAAGCTAAGTCCTTTAAAGTGGCACCTACTTTGATAACTCCTTCCCCAAAATAAGATTATTTCATTTATAGTAAAATTTTGATGTAGCTTCAGCACTATATTGAAAATTTAAAAATTTAACACAGGGACACTAGATAAAAGAGAAACAAGACTGAATGTTAAAGCAATCCACTATGATTAGAAACCAGAGCAGCAAGTGGGAGTGCAAAAAGCTCCCATCTTTTCTGTTTTTACTGCAAACTGCAAAAACAAGTATTTTATTATTTGAAGCCAGGCGAGCTTTGGAAGGAAAACAAACCAACCACAACCGACAGCACGGAGCTTAGACATAAACCCACCCTAGATATTGTAAAACCCTAAGTAAGCATATAGGGTTAAATTCTATGTACACCACTCTATGCCCTTCTAAGCACCACAGAAAGAAAAAAAACCACATTGCAAAAAATAAAATATTTTTTTATATTCGGTAACTAGAAAGGTGGAATTTTTTTGATGAAAACAAGGAAAAAAAAAACACAAATTTTCTTAGGAGACCAAAGAATAAAAAAACCCACCAAACAAAAAACTTGAAAAATACAGTTTAACCTTAAATTTTCAAAAGCATTGATATCTAAAAGAAGTGCCAAACTTATGTACCCTTCCATTTTTTAAACTTAATCAAATTCACTTTGCTATTTATACTATGCTAAAAAATATTATCTTAAAAGTAAAACTTGTGCAAATTTATTTTTCCAAACTTTGCAAAGGGTGCAGCATGGGGCGGGTAAAGTGTTTTGTAATAGAGTGTGAAAAAGTAAAAGGGGTAGCCAGCCTACTAACATTTTTTTAGATATCATTTCTTTTTAAAAGGTATTTTTACAAGTTTTTTTTTTATGTGGGATCTCATTACTTTTAATTTTTTTCAAGTTCCATTGTAAAAAATTTTTTGTTAAAATAGAAAAATTTTTTCCAAAGTAGATGTAATTTCTATCCCCCCAAAATACAAAATTTGTAAAAAAAAAAAAAAGGGGGAGAAGCTCTCATTCCAAAGCTTTGGGTTGAATGCTGTGAATATAAAGTTGAGCCAAGCATTTTTAAATTTTTTCTCCCCATTTCACATTGAAAAAAAAGAAGACATTTCGCCCGTTGAGAGCGCCAAACCCCCCCTTTTCGGGGGTTTAAAAAAAAAGAAAAATTTTAAAATCAAAATCACAAAAAAGTGCTTGGCCTTTGACTTTTTTGAGTCCTCCCTACCCAAGGGAAAAATTTAAACTCAAAAATCATAAAAAAACTTGGGGCCCTTGACTTTTTTGAGTCCCGTACCAAAACAATAGCCAAGTAATTTTTTTATGATTTTGAGTTTAAAATTTTTCCTTTTTTTTTCCACGAAAAGGGTTGGTTGGGCTCGTCAACAGGCGAAATGATTTATTCTTTTTAAGTGAAACTAGGGAGAAAGAATGAAATGCTTGGGTCAACTTCTATATCTCACAGCTTTAAGCCGAAGCTTTGGGAAAGGGGACTTGGCTGCCGTTTTTTTTTTACAAATTTTTGTATTTTGGGGGGATATCACATCTTTTTTTTTTTGTTTTATTCAAGGCTTGAAATATGTGAAATCGTGTAAAGGTGGATACGTGCCTTTTTAAAAAGATTGTTAGAAACAAAAGCTACCATTTTTTTTTTTGTTTACAATATGTAGGGCCCTAGTTGACAATATTCAATGTTTTTTTTAAATTTTAAAATGGTTAAAGTCGTCTTGGGTTTTGTGTGAATGATATGTTGACCGGATATAACACATTTACACATAATTATCAGCAAAATTTAAAAAATTAAAAATTGTAATAAAACGACCTAAAATTTTTCCCGGAGTGGTAGGGAAAAGTGGGGGGGAAATATCGCTTGTCTCCTGGCGGATTATTATGTTTCAAATTTTATGTACCATCAGCCAAATTTCATGCTAATAATCATTCGGGGACCTTTATTTGAACTGGAAATCAAGGGAAAAATAATATAAACTATTAGGGATGGGGGTTGAAAAAATGTTGTTTAGGAATGAGAATGGCTTATTGGGTTAAAACACATTAAAAAATAATTTTTTTAATTTGAAAAAAAAAAAAAATTTTGGGTTTAAATATGAATTTTCCAATTTAAAGGGGAGTTTAGGGGTGTTGGGGGGGGAATATCGCTTGCATCGCGACGAAATTTTTTTTCATATTGTAGTAACATCATGCCGAAAATTTATGCTGAAACTCATTGGTGCCTTTTATGGTGAATGCTGGAAAAACAAAGGTAAAAATATATAAAAATATAAGGGATGGGGGTTGAAAAAAAGTGGTTTTTGGAAATGGAATAGGCCAATTGGGTTAAAAAATTTCAACATAATTTTAATAAACACCTAATTTGAATAAACATCAATTTTTGATTGAGTTATGAAATTTTTCCAATTTTAAGGGGGTGTTGAGGGTGAAATATTGCTTGCCTCTCGGGGATTATTTTTCATATTTTTATGTACCATAATGTTAAATTTTAGTTATAACCATTTGGGCCTTCGTGGTGAATGCTGGAAAAACAAAATAAAAATAATATAAAAATTAGGGATGGGGGTTTTCAAAATTTGGTTTATATAATGAAAAATGCCTATTGGGTTAAAAAACATTAAAACATAATTTTTAAAAACAATTTTAAAAAAAATTCAATTTTTGGTTTGAGCTTGAATTATTCCAATTTTTTTGGGATTTTTTTAGGGGGGTTGGGGGTGGAATATCGCTTGCCTCTCGGGGAAAGTTTTTTTATTATATGTACCATCATGCCAATTTAATCATTAGGTGCCTTCATGGTGAATGCTGGAAATCAAGGTAAAAAAAATATAAATATTAGGGATGGGGGTTGAAAAAAAGTGGTAAAGGAAAAGAGAATAGGCGTTGGGGTTTAAAACACATTAAAACATAATTTAATAATTTTAAAAAAATTCAATTTTTGGGTTTTGAGCTTTTAATTATTTCCAAATTTTGGGGGTGATTTTGGGGTGTTGGGGGGGAATATCGCTTCCTCTTGGCGAATATTTTCATATTTTAGTTTTCCATCAGCCAATTCATGCTGTAACTTATTTGGGACCCTTTATGGGGAATGTGGAAATCAAGGGTTAAAAAAATATAAACTTAAGGGATGGGGGGTTTTAAAAAAAAGTGGTTTTGGGAAAAGAGAAAAGGCCCAATTGGGGTAAAACACTTAAAACATAATTTTAATTCTAAACGAATTAAAAACATTTAATTTTTGTTTCAGCTAGAATTATTCCAGTTTTGGGGGTGGGGGTGGAAAATCCTTAAATTTCCTCTCGGGGATTACTTTTTATATTATTATGTCCATTATGTCAATTAATTTAACTAAAGAAGCCTTCGTGGGGAAAGCTGGGAAAAAAAATAAAAAAATATAAACTATTAGGGATGGGGGTTTACAAAAAAGGGGTTTTATAAAGAGAATGGCCGATTGGATTAAAACACTTAAGAAACAATTTTTAAAAAACTAATTTTAATGAAAATTTATTTTGGGTTAGAGCTATGAAATTTTTTTTTTTGGGGATGATTTTGGGGGTTTGGGGGGGGAATATTGCTTGTCTCTTTGGGGAAGTTTGTGAGTTTAGATACATCTAAGTGTGGGGCCAAGTTTATGTTCTAAATGTACCCCTTTTTTCTCTGTAGGCTCTTATTCCCCTTGGCAGAATCCACTACCCCCCCCCACCCACCCAAACCCAACCACCCCCAGCCCAAAAATTTTCCATTTTTAAACATTTTTTTTTACAGAACGGGTTATCGGTCGGCTGATTTTTTTTTGGTATGTCATGGACCACATATCAGGGCATATACCGAGTTTCAAGATTTGTAAATCTTTCGGGACGGCGTGTGCAGATAGCTGAAAATCCTCCAACTCGGGTAGCTGTAAACAGGGCCGAGTTATCGTCGCCTACTAGCAGTCGCGTGCGCTTGGCTGCGGGCGAACGACCGTCGCCCTAGATGAGGATAATTCAAAAACGAAAAACCAGGATATCTCGAGATTTTATTATTATTATTATTATTATTTATTTTCAACATGATTGAATTACAGTAATACAAGCACATTGCTGGTGGCAAGAGTAGAGCAAGGCCCCATAACAACATGTGCCTTACCACCAGTGTATGATCTAAATATAATCTTAACTACTGTCTAAACCTAAAGTAATGCTATTTATACGTAATATGTTATGTACAGATATTAAAGCTACTGGAGGTGGCGTGAAAAAATAAAATAATGGATGACATAAGTGTTATTAAGATTTGTGGGGAGGCTGTGAGGAGAGTGTGGTACATGAGTGCGTGGGGGAAGTGAGTGCGTTTGTGAGAGTGTGAGTGAGCGTGAGCATGTGAGTGTGAGTGTGAGTGTGTGAGTGTGAGCGTGAGTGTGAGTGTGAGTGCGAGTTCGAGTGTGAGTATGAGAGAGTGTTCGTGTGTATGCAATATGCATGTCTGTGACAAGTTCAGTTCGTGTTGTTTATTTACATTCGAGTCTATGGTCAAGCTGCTTGACTTTCGAGTAGGCCACATCTCAAGTTGGTTCCAAAAGTTTTAATGTCGCTCAATTGCCTAGTATTTTGCTCTAAAGAGTTAAGCGAGCAATTGCGCGACAAAAGAACCCTCTCTTGTATTGTTCTGTCCGCGCGAATGGTGGATACAAAGTGACTCCTTTGTCGTACCGGACAGATCTATACCCGAGCTGCACTCTTGTCAATGGGTCTAAATCCACGATGTTTAGGAACATTTTTTTTATATACATAACATCAATTTCTCTAAGAGAGTTATCAATCGACAGTATATTACACAATTCTAGCCGCTTTGACCCCTACGGACTTGCGTGGGCTTTTAGGGGTCTGAGGCATAGCCCCAGCCACCGGAGTTAAAAAAAAAATCGGGGTAGGCCTATTTCTGTCCTCAAGATAGCTTTTAGAGCGATCTGAGCCAAAAGGCACGAAATACTCATTGCAATAATTGCCAAAGAAACATAATTACCTAAACGTATTTTTAGACTATGGAACTGAAATGATATTTTGACTTTTGTAAACTTCAAAGTGACACGTAGTATTACTACGTACATATTTAGTTGGATGAGCGAAGCGAAGATTTCATTTCACTACACTGGAGAAAAAAATCCGGAATGTTTTGTGTTTTTTTCTTTTTTTCGTATTTTTGTGTGTTTGTTAACACGATTCCGGCTTAACCAATACTCCAATTGCGATGAAATTTTCTGGAGACCTTTGAAATCTCTGAACTTAGAACTGCACGGTTCGAAAAATTATTTCTCATGAAAATCACAATTTTACGATTTTTTTTTATTTAAAAAAACTTCTTTGACGAATAACACCTACATGCTTTATCCGATTGTAATGATTTTTTTACAGAACCTTAATTTTATGAATTAATATATTCGTGTGAAATTTGAGCGCAATCAAACAATTATTTCTCTTAATAATTGCAATTTTACGATTTTGCTATGATGCTGCGATAATGCTAAGGCTTTTACAATTTTCATTTTTTTTTTAAAGTGAAAGGTGTTTAGATTTAAAAACAATACATCTAAACATTACCCGACGGATTTTATAATTTTTGTTTTGTTTGATAAATATGATGTTTTGTAACACAACGAACCTACGACCCCTCAGGTAATCGATAAGCTCTCGTTGGATACTTCACTAAATAGTTAAACTTCGAAAAATAACATTTAATAAACAAAAACATACTCGGCGATGGGTCGCCTAATTAAAGTGAAACACGATTTCTGATCTCACTTGGAAGTAAAAAAATTTAATTAAGAATAAAACAACTGATCAAGACTAAAATCACTCAAACTTGAATGATTACTCTACCTAGGCGTGAACCTGGTACTCAAATCTAAAGTTACTTAACCAGTTCATAACACACTCCTATAACTCACAAGACCCACAAAATTGAGAAACCGTACAACAGCGAAGACAAACATCTCTGAAATACAAATTATAATTTATACTAGATCTAGGATGACATTAACAACAGACAATCAACGTTCATAAGTTAAACCAGAACGGGCTATATTGCATGACACAAATGAATTTCCTTCATTGACAAGGAATACATTTCAAACCCTACCTATCAGTACTGATGTCTAAAAGCGAAATGGATATCCAGTTAAGATATCTCTTGGTCTGATGGACAACAGTAAGTTTCCCGAAAATTTATGGAAATATAATTGTTATAAAACTTAATTTAAATACTCATCACAAATGATCATGACTCCATCGAAACCTTATGACGTCGAAGAAGTCCGACGTGTAATTCCGTAACTTGCTGCGTATTGTAGACGATAGTAGTCTTGTATTGAAGATCCTGTCTTGAGTTCGTATCCGGCTGTGATTACTCTTGAGTTCAACTTTCCCTTGATAATGTTTGAGCGGTGATAAAATACGATATTTTATCGTGCGAATAACTCAACTCAGATCGTACGTTTTAATGTTTCACACTTGCCCGATATCAGAATTCCAAGTCAACAACCAAGTTTTTCCTGTATCTCACACGGTAAACTGTCAGACGTCAATAATGTAAACACGCCTACTTTATCGGCTCAGTTCTGTTCTTACCCGTCTTATTACAAAGCACTTCGTTCGACGTTGCTGGCTCAGGCACTCACGAATATTCCGAGTTCTTATTGTTGATGTTATCTCTAAGCTCTTTGCAATTAAAATTCGCCATTTTATTCTTCAACTAATCTGCATTTACGGATTTCAAAACCAATTTACATAAAAACTAAGCTTCGGCCATGATATCGAATGGTAATTAACTGTTCCTTATATGTTCCTATATTTGGATTCATAGACAATATTATCCTCACCGATTTCCTTTTTATAATATTTCAATCTGTATTTCGTTGTAATACGACCACCAAACCTTGCTTGCGTTATCGCGTCCTAAACTCCAGGCTACGCGAATATAATCTTTCTCGGTTCTTTTAAAACCCCAACTAACTCTCGGTCCAGATATCGAATGGTTCTAACCCTTTCTGGTTATCGATGCTGTCTTTTATCAAGTCCGTAGGTTTATTAATATGCTCTTAAAAGCATGCAAAAAATTCGTTTACTCACGTATCCCTGGGCTGGGCTAGCCTTATAAAATGTACCTCGATTGGTTATCGTTCTCGTTGATTTCTTGTATTTCTTCTTGGCAGATCGCCGTTCGTTTTCGATTATCACTTTCGCGGATTTTTAAACACGCGTTTCCTATATCCAAAGTGTTCTTTCCTAGTTCACTTTCTCTAAGTTTTACGCAACGTCTAAAATCGCCCACGCACACGACCGATTTCCAACTTCACGTCCCAAAGCTCTCACGACACACTGCCGACAGACGCCGCTTTCAACAATCCAAATACGATCGTGGCGTTATGATAACCAATCAAAGACCAGCACACAGCGTCATTAAACTGAACTAGGTACAAACAAATGTCCGGGTGACGCTACATGCGAAAATGATGAAATATGACCTTGGCATTTTCTAGAATTTAATAAAATATATTGACATAGATTTTATATTAAAACTGTTATACTTAAGTGAATCACATGATTCTTTTTATGAAATCAAATGAAATTTTCTCTAGTTTCTGATTTAAATCAAACCCGTTCTGTATTATTAGTATTTAATTAGTTTATACATGGTTTACACATTTAAACCAGTTGCCTCAGTAGTAGCCTCGAACCAGCTCATGAAAATACACAGCTCTCCTTTCACTGACCAACGGCATCGACTTCAAGATAAGAATCCATCTTCAAATGACCATTGCCAAAAGACCTAAGTCCACTCAGAGAGAGGCCGTATAGTCTCATTACCCCACTTGGTTCAAACGTACAAAGTACACATCTTTTTACTATGAAACAACTACTAACTTCAAACAACATAGTGATAAATGGTAGGACAAACCCCACGTCAAAGAACATCCAACCAATAACACACCTGACAAGTGTCAAAACGATCCACCTGTTGCCAATCAAAACACAACACCTGTCATCACTTTGAACGACCTTTAGAAATCAAAACAATCTGATGCGTGACCTTGACACCCAGCAAACCACAACAAACAAAAGAACTCGACCTTGTCAAACAACCAGTTCTACATGGCTTGATTTGCCTCTTTCACCTACTGTCAACTTTTTCTCCTTTTATTATTCGTCTTCAACTCACCGCTGACCCCACCAAACCACAAAACCACAACTGAACTGTAAACAACACACTGTGACCATCTAAACAACACTGAGTACCTGCAACGTTTCATCTTTCACTTCCTACATCGGAACTTTAGTCTTTTCTTCATTTTTTGTAATCATGCCGCATTGTTTCCTGGCAACAACTCAATTCAACTTTCAATTCAACTTAAATTCAACTATAATTAATGCCGCATGTTTCCTGGCACCAATTTACCCTCAATTCAACTATCAATTCAACTTTCAATTCAACTATCGCCGCATTCAACCTGGCACCTCTTCGACTGACAAGACTATTACGATGCAAAAATCAACTTCCGAAACATCACCACAAGTCACCCAAAACTGTCCCGACGAACAACAATACGTGTACAACAGACAACTGTACCAACTTTTTACAACTTTCCTCAGTAGAACACAATAATGCAAGAAGACACTTTACAACAGTGGTAGGCGAAAGTATTCGAAACTATTATGAATGAATAGCCTTGTTCTTTTGTTCGTCTTTGCGTACGCTCTAGGGAATAAAACCCGATACTGTCCTTCAAAACAAACCAGCCGATAACATAAACAACGCCAGCGCTAACGTAAACTGACACTACAGGGTGTTACAAAAAGTCTTTAACACACTTCTACGATGACATCTTCGTTGACTAGTAGTAGGGTCATTTCGACACTTTTGTGACCGT
This sequence comes from Sweltsa coloradensis, assembly GCA_024449915.1. Lineage (NCBI taxonomy): Eukaryota > Metazoa > Arthropoda > Insecta > Plecoptera > Chloroperlidae > Sweltsa > Sweltsa coloradensis. Next base: position 20,416 of record JAMZAV010007432.1, read on the forward strand.
TGAGAGACAATGACGATTTCTCAACGGATTTGTCCTCTAAGAAGGTTTTATAAAAAAATTTTGCCCCCATGCCCCTCGCGAAAGTGTGGGCATACCCCGCCAGGGCCCAAAATCCAATATGGCGGCCGTTTACCACATCTGACACTATCTTTGCAATGTTTTAGCCTAGAGTATCGCGTAGTATGTGGTTTTTATGGTTTGAGGGTCGAGGAATTCGTTTCTGAAGTCGGTTTGGCGATTAGACCCATTTTTTAAAGCTTTGAATCCAAGATGGCGCGTCGATTTGCAGCTTGGAATAGCCAGTTTCTCGAAATCGTAGTAGAACTTTCATATAAGACTCGAATGAAAGCCCTGTTCACATAATTTTGAATAATTGACAGAAGAGCTCTCAGATAGTGCTCATAAATCTAATAATTGGTCAAAACTTCAATAATAATACGAAAATATGTGCTCCTTTTATAGACAATTTAGCGATTTTCTAAAGTGCTGTGATAAGAGTGGCTATGGCACATGAATTGAGAGACAATGACGATTTCTCAACGGATTTGTCCTCTAAGAAGGTTTTTATAAAAAATTTAGCCCCCATGCCCTCGCGAAAGTGTGGGCATACCCCCGCCAGGGCCCAAAATCCAATATGGCGGCCGTTTACCACATCTGACACTATCTTTGCAATGGTTTAGCCTAGAGTATCGCGTAGTATGTGGTTTTTATGGTTTTGAGGGTCGAGGAATTCGTTTCTGAAGTCGGTTTGGCGATTAGACCCATTTTTTAAAGCTTTGAATCCAAGATGGCCGTCGATTTGCAGCTTGGGAAAAGCCAGTTTCTCGAAATCGTAGTAGAACTTTCATATAAGACTCGAATGAAAGCCTGTTCACATAATTTTGAATAATTGACAGAAGAGCTCTCAGATAGTGCTCATAAATCTAATAATTGGTCAAAACTTCAATAATAATACGAAAATATGTAAGGTAAAATTGAACTTGAGACAGCCCTTGTAGGGAGAGTGACTGAGGAGTGCCTCTCAATCTACAATGTCGATGGTTCAAAGCGTAAGACTGCGAAGAGCAAGTTACTAGATATATTTAATTTAGAACCAATTGCAGAGAAACCACGGGATCACGTCAGTCTGGTAGATATGGGGGTGATCTGGCGATTAGCCACCCCCAGACCAGAGGACCGTGAGGCCAGGAAACGGGACGGCTCGAGGTACCACTGGAGTGACTACCTTTATAAGATATGCTCGATAATTCTCTCACGCCACGCTGATGCACGTCTCATCTTACTCTTAGACGACAAGTAAGACCTTCCCTTTAGCATCAAGGATGATGAGCACGATCGACTGGCAGCAAAACATCTACAAATCCCAAATGTTTTCCCTAAGCCTGAAGACCCGTTTCCAGAAGCTTCTGAATTCAATAAGCTCATGGTCAATTCAGGAAATAAGGTCAGACTGCAGAGACTTGTGAAGGAACAGATGAAAACAAAAATTGGTCAGCTTCGGAGTGGTGTCATATATTGTGAAGACAATACGTCAACTAACCTGAGCACTGGTGTGACGAGCGATGAGTACGTTTTCAAGCATCCAGAAGCAGACACAATGCTGCTTTAACGTATGCCAAGTTAAGAGCTGGGAATTATACTGGGGCAGTTGTTCTAGACAGCGAGGACACAGATGTATATGTACAAGCAGCTTATGTCTCACAACAATTCAGAGGAGACCTGCTGATAAAACGCAAGCATTCAATGATCAACTGCAATGCCCTACTGTCAGCAGAGGTCGCCGATGTCATCATCCCTCTACATGTCATTACAGGCAGTGACCACACATCAGGGTTCTATGGGCATGGCAAAAAACAAATATTGCAGAAATTAATCAATGACTCAGAGGCCAGAGAGCTTCTTGTAAGAGTAGGTGAAAGTCTGGAGCTAGAGGACGAAGTCAGAGCAAATATGAAAGCATTTGTCCTCTCAAAAGTCTATGCTGAAGCCAGATGCTACCTGCGCGCAAGCCAGAGCTTCGAAGTGGCACAAAATGAAGAACAAGAGTACGATTCGACTCCCACACCTGATGACGACTCGTTGGATCTCCATGTGCAAAGGACGAATTACATTGTGTATTGCCAGCTCCATTACGAGCTGCTAGATCATCCGTCCCCCATTGGTCATGGCTGGGAAATTCTAAATGGGAAGTGCCGACCAGTGCGCCACACCTACCCCCCTTGCCCCAGCGCTCAAAACTCGTGGTTGTCCAGATGACAGAGGTGAAGAAGTGGCAGCGATGATGAGAGAAGTGAGTGTGGGAGTCAACAGATTCAGACGAACAGTAATGGTGAATGTAGTGAGTGCACTAATGATTGTAGTCTAATTAAGAGATGTTATTGTGAAAGTTGTGCTTCAAACAGAAGTCATAGCTCTACTGTCAATTATTCAAATTACTTGAACAGGGCTTTCATTCGAGTCTTATATGAAAGTTCTACTACGATTTCGAGAAACTGGCTATTCCAAGCTGCAAATCGACGGCCATCTTGGATTCAAAGCTTTAAAAAATGGGTCTAATCGCCAAACCGACTTCAGAAACGAATTCCTCGACCCTCAAAACCATAAAAACCCACATACTACGCGATACTCTAGGCTAAACATTGCAAAGATAGTGTCAGATGTGGTAAACGGCCGCCATATTTGGATTTTGGGCCCTGCGGGGTATGCCCACACTTTCGCGAGGGGCATGGGGGCTAAATTTTTTATAAAACCTTCTTAGAGGACAAATCCGTTGAGAAATCGTCATTGTCTCTCAATTCATGTGCCATAGCCACTCTTATCACAGCACTTTAGAAAATCGCTAAATTGTCTATAAAAGGAGCACATATTTTCGTATTATTATTGAAGTTTTGACCAATTATTAGATTTATGAGCACTATCTGAGAGCTCTTCTGTCAATTATTCAAAATTATGTGAACAGGGCTTTCATTCGAGTCTTATATGAAAGTTCTACTACGATTTCGAGAAACTGGCTATTCCAAGCTGCAAATCGACGGCCATCTTGGATTCAAAGCTTGAAAAAATGAGACTAATACGCCAAACCGACTTCAGAAACGAAATCCTCGACCCTCAAAAACCATAAAAACCACATACTACGCGATACTCTAGGCTAAAACATTGCAAAGATAGTGTCAGATGTGGTAAACGGCCGCCATATTGGATTTTGGGCCCTGGCGGGGTATGCCCACACTTTCGCGAGGGGCATGGGGGCTAAATTTTTATAAACCTTCTTAGAGGACAAATCCGTTGAGAAATCGTCATTGTCTCTCAATTCATGTGCCATAGCCACTCTTATCACAGCACTTTAGAAAATCGCTAAATTGTCTTAAAAGGAGCACATATTTTCGTATTATTATTGAAGTTTTGACCAATTATTAGATTATGAGCACTATCTGAGAGCTCTTCTGTCAATTATTCAAAATTATGTGAACAGGGCTTTCATTCGAGTCTTATATGAAAGTTCTACTACGATTTCGAGAAACTGGCTATTCCAAGCTGCAAATCGACGGCCATCTTGGATTCAAAGCTTTAAAAAATGGGTCTAATCGCCAAACCGACTTCAGAAACGAATTCCTCGACCCTCAAAACCATAAAAACCACATACTACGCGATACTCTAGGCTAAACCATTGCAAAGATAGTGTCAGATGTGGTAAACGGCCGCCATATTTGATTTGGGCCCTGGCGGGGTATGCCCACACTTTCGCGAGGGGCATGGGGGCTTAATTTTTTATAAAACCTTCTTAGAGGACAAATCCGTTGAAAAATCGTCATTGTCTCTCAACGGTCACAAAAGTGTCGAAAATGACTCTACTATAGTTCCATGTGGTGATTCTACAAAGTTCACCCCACCAAAACCCAACAATACTATGCCTTGATTCTGACTCAGTTTGTATTTTACTGCACTCTTCAGCTTTACAGTTGCTGACGCCGATACATAACTGCACTTACAGTTAATTCTTTTTATTTTCGCTCTGGGTAGATTACCCCACCACCTCACATATCTTTCAACTTTTTGAATGCCAGCTCGCATTACGCATGTCTTTACAAACACCCGCCTACTCAACCGTACGACGTCTGTCTGATTTCCATTATATATTTTCTTCTTATCTCCTTGGGAGCCAAACATCAACATTTTTAAATCGCGTACGATTTCCTCTTTCGGTTCGTCTCTCTCATCAAGCCTCCAATTACTCCACGTCCTCTCTTGGATTCGTCTCATACCCACCTTAGCAACGTGAATTTTCTTTGCTCTAATCCACACTTCTACTTCGGACATATTTTTCCCTTGCATCTCCTTATCAACTGTATCCATCTCCTTCTTCATTGATTCACACTGGCTTATACTTTCTTTAGTTAAACCCGACAACTTGTCTATCATTATTTCCTGTCCCTCTAGACGTATACTCACCCCACTAACTTGCTTCTCAATGGTACTCATTTTCTCCTCTACCCTAGGTAAGCTATCATTTATGTGATTAACTAACCCGCCTATTTCCATCTCAACCCCCTTTTGGTTGTCTTTTACTCCTTTTTCTATTTCGTCTACCCGACTATCAAGTTCTCTGTGTTTGTCGTCTAGACGTTCATTTATCTCAACTACCTTTACATCTATTTTTTCTTTACACCACCAATCTATCCTAGCCGACAAACTATCCATTTTAGTTTGATTATCCTCCTTCATTTCTAACTTAATATCATTTATCTGACTTGCCAATTCCATTTTATCGGCATTCCTCTCTAGTTTATCAGCATTCATCTGACTCGCCATCCCCTCCATGAAACGCATCATTTCTCTATGCTGATTACTACTTCTTGATTGCTCGGACGCAATCTCGCATTCCTGGTGCGACCTTGAACTCCCTGTTGCTAGACTGTTCGACGCAGCTGCATTAACTTCGCTCTCCGATTGCGTGGTTTCAGCTTCCAACAATGTCGCATTCCCTACACTCTCAATAATCCTTCCTTCCTCTGGTAGATCAAAGTGTACCGTCTTCCTAACCGGCAAGGTAATCATATCCTTATTGTCTACGAGATTTTTCATGATTTGATCCATCATACCTTGGTCTAGCTCAACTGTTGAATCGCTATCCGTACTATCATTGGTTGACACTCTACCTTCATTCAAATTAACATCTTCCTCTTCTGAACTCATTATAACCCGTTGATTTCTCACCCTACCCCACCAACACTTCACAACGAGCTGGACCGAGATCTCAGAAAGACAAATCCCCTCCACTCCTTCCTCGTGTTCTGAAACCGCTCAAGCCTGCATACACTGTCTCCTTTCTGTTCTCGAATAAATCTGATATTTTGTTTTCTTCCTATTTATCTCAACCTAGGCCTTATACCCCACGAATTCTAATTATCAAGACAATCTCTCTTTGACTACGTACAAATGTGATAACGGGTCCCACTCAAAACACGTACAACAAAGTAGACACTTACTAAGCCCTCTTAATCTCGGACGATTAGTAATAATTCGTAAAGCCTTCCACGTTGGTTCGCCAAATGTAACACAACGAACCTACGACCCCTCAGGTAATCGATAAGCTCTCGTTGGATACTTCACTAAATAGTTAAACTTCGAAAAATAACATTTAATAAACAAAACATACTCGGCGATGGTCGCCTAATTAAAGTGAAACACGATTTCTGATCTCACTTGGAAGTAAAAAATTTAATTAAGAATAAAACAACTGATCAAGACTAAAATCACTCAAACTTGAATGATTACTCTACCTAGGCGTGAACCTGGTACTCAAGTCTAAAGTTACCTAACCAGTTCATAACACACTCCTATAACTCACCAAGACCCACAAAATTGAGAAATCGTACAACAGCGAAGACAAACATCTCTGAAATACAAATTATAATTTATACTAGATCTAGGATGACATTACAACAGACAATCAACGGTTCATAAGTTAAACCAGAACGGGCTATATTGCATGACACAAATGAATTTCCTTCATTGACAAGGAATACATTTCAAACCCTACCTATCAGTACTGATGTCTAAAAGCGAAATGGATATCCAGTTAAGATATCTCTTGGTCTGATGGACAACAGTAAAGTTTCCGTAAAATTTATGGAAATATAATGGTGAATAAACTTAATTTAAATACTCATCACAAATGATCATGACTCCCATCGAAACCTTATGACGTCGAAGAAGTCCGACGTGTAATTCCGTAACTTGCTGCGTATTTGTGACGATAGTAGTCTTGTATTGAAGATCCTGTCTTGAGTTCGTATCCCGGCTGTGATTACTCTTGAGTTCAACTTTCCCTTGATAATGTTTGAGCGGTGATAAAATACGATATTTTATCGTGCGAATAACTCAACTCCGATCGTACGTTTTTAATGTTTCACACTTGCCCGATATCAGCATTCCAAGTCCAACAACCAAGTTTTTCCTGTATCTCACACGGTAAACTGTCAGACGTTCAATAATGTAAACACGCCTACTTTTATCGGCTCAGTTCTGTTCTTACCCGTCTTTATTACCAAAGCACTTCGTTCGACGTTGCTGGCTCAGGCACTCACGAATATCCGAGTTCTTATTGTTGATGTTATCTCTAAGCTCTTTGCAATTAAAATTCGCCATTTTATTCTTCAACTAATCTGCATTTACGGATTTCAAAACCAATTTACATAAAAACTAAGCTTCGGCCATGATATCGAATGGTAATTAAAATGTTCCTTATATGTTCCTATATTTGGATTCATAGACAATATTATCCTCACCGATTTCCTTTTTATAATATTTCAATCTGTATTTCGTTGTAATACGACCACCAAACCTTGCTTGCGTTATCGCGTCCTAAACTCCAGGCTACGCGAATATAATCTTTCTCGGTCTTTTAAAACCCCAACTAACTCTCGGTCCAGATATCAAATGGTTCTAACCCTTTCTGGTTATCGATGCTGTCTTTTATCAAGTCCGTAGGTTTATTAATATGCTCTTAAAGCATGCAAAAAATTCGTTTACTCACGTATCCCTGGGCTGGGCTAGCCTTATAAAATGTACCTCGATTGGTTATCGTTCTCGTTGATTTCTTGTATTTCTTCTTGGCAGATCGCCGTTCGTTTTCGATTATCACTTTCGCGGATTTTTAACACGCGTTTCCTATATCCAAAGTGTTCTTTCCTAGTTCACTTTCTCTAAGTTTTACGCAACGTCTAAAATCGCCCACGCACACGACCGATTTCCAACTTCACGTCCCAAAGCTCTCACGACACACTGCCGACAGACGCCGCTTTCAACAATCCAAATACGATCGTAGCGTTATGATAACCAATCAAAGACCAGCACACAGCGTCATTAAACTGAACTAGGTACAAACAAATGTCCGGGTGACGCATCATGCGAAAATGACGAAATATGACCTTGGCATTTTCTAGAATTTAATAAAATATATTGACATAGATTTTATATTAAAACTGTTATACTTAAGTGAATCACATGATTCTTTTTATGAAATCAAATGAAATTTTCTCTAGTTTCTGATTTAAATCAAACCCGTTCTGTATTATTAGTATTTAATTAGTTTATACATGGTTTCCACATTTAAACCAGTTGCCTCAGTAGTAGCCTCGAACCAGCTCATGAAAATACACAGCTCTCCTTTCACTGACCAACGGCATCGACTTCAAGATAAGAATCCATCTTCAAATGACCATTGCCAAAAGACCTAAGTCCACTCAGAGAGAGGCCGTATAGTCTCAGTTTTTTCCTTTGCAATGTTGGAAAATGTATGTTTTTTGTAACAAATCTATATTTCCCATATTTTAATTAAAAAACTATAAATCTCATCAAAAAAGTTTCTGGTGAATTTGTCAGAATAAGAGTTGTGAGCACATTAAAAAAGAAATTATCCTTTTATCTTAAAAACTGTAGAAGAAGTAGGAAATTAATGTTAGCAATTGTGCTAGAATAAAAGTTTTGAGATAATAGTGCTCATGTAATGTTTATTTATGTTGTTTTTTGGTAAATTTGAGTATAACATACCCTAAAGGTTCAGTTTATTTATTTAACATGAATTCACTGGGTCTTTATAACCTGTTAATCTAGGCTTCTTTAAAATTGACTAAAATTGTTATGAATAACACTCTATACAGCCCTAGATTAGGCTTAATATCAGCACCGGTAAGCCATTTTCCCATGCAAAATAGCATGCAGCGCTCAAGAAAAAAATTCATTTAATGCTTTTAGCATTATTTTAGCATAAAATAAATTTATGTAGTCAATAAATAAAAAAGTAAACTTAAAAAACAATTAAAACAATAATAATGCAAAATTGCTGGTTTTCATACATTTTCAGTGAAACAACCCCTTAAACAATTACGCTCACCCAACAACGCCTCTGAAAAAGCGCTTGCGAAGCTTCCTAGTATTACAAAATGAAACAAGATAGAAATTTAAAAATCCATAAAATGATGGTAAAATTAATAAAACCCGCCATAATATGAGGGAAAACCGGGACTACTCCAGGTGGTGTCTCACGGGACACCGGGACAGGTACCTGAAAACCGTATTTTGTACCCTGTATAAATCAACGGATCAATAAAAACTTGAACTTGAACCGGGATGTCTGGTCACACTATGCTATGGAATTACCAAATACCTCTTAACGATAGAATGTAAAATATCTAGTGGCCCAAAGACTTGCTTCTTGTACACATTGTAGGTTGATTATATATCTGTAAAAGGCTTATATTAAAACCACCGCCTGCTCGAATGGGATGGACCCAAATAGACTGCCTGTTTTGTGAGTCATTTTCCCATGTTAAATAATTGACCAACAAAAAGACAGAGCTTTGTAAGAATTCCGCAAGAAAGCGCCAGCTACGGCGCCTTTTTGCGTCAAACAATTTGAAGTTGCAAAGAAGCTCCAACTAAAAACCTTTATCTAAGATCTCTGGTTGTAACTGTTTGTGTGTGTGTGACTGTGTGTCGGTAAACAAAACCTGTCATGTTTCTTCATATACTCAACAGAGCGTGCTAGTTACGGCGCAAAAATCTTCTTTCATCGACTGTGATTAGGACCGAAATGTTGGCTCACAAAACAGGCAGTCTATTTGGGTCCATCCCATTCGAGCAGGCGGTGATTAAAACCTTTATTTGGATGCCCGATTCAATTTTTGGTTATCGATTGTTGCGTTACAACAATGAAATTTCGGACAAACATCAGGTTCACCGCCGTCTGGATGACAACCTTTACATACATCCAGACGGCGGTGATCAGATTACTTCGGACAAACAAAAGCAAGTGACAGCTATCAAGCAAGGCCTATCTCTCTTGTCATCCATCCATTAAACTGTTCCGTGGAAAACCGTGACATTCGAGTCATGTACAAAGTTAATAGGCCTATTTGATTTTATTGTAACAATGGTTGCAGTAATTTTGCAAAAATTGTCTCAAAACTAATGATAGGCCCTAACATTAGCATGCCAGTGCTGCTCTCCCATAGCAGGCATTTAAAAAACGTCACTTCCGCCCTAATTGGGTCCTATGCCATTCAGACCAGTTGAAAGGATTTCATTTTCCAATCAATAAATAACTTTTTACTATAAAATGCATTGCTAAAGTGTTTTATTTGTATCTACTTATGGTACACTCAGCAATGTGGGCCAGACCTGTGGAACAGTCTACACCATACAGAATGATGTAAAATAAATATTCCTTGCAAAAGTAAAGTGGTCCTCCACACCAACCACCATGAACCCAACACGCTTAAGAACAAGAAATCACCTGGGCCCCGATTCATGTACATTTTTATCCCGGTATAAGCAGAGTTAGGTGGTATAAGTGCGGTATAACTCCGAATCCAATTCATGAAGACTTATCCCGCCTCGCACGGGGATAAGAAAATATGTAAACAGATGGCGGACATTTTAAATTTTGCGTCTATGTGTAAAACGAGAAAAGTTTTCATTACTCTCATAAAACAAATCAGAAACCGTCTCGGGCCTAGGCCCAGATGTAGAAAATTATTCATAAACAACAGTGTAGGCCTAAAGTTCGATTAGGCTATAGGACTAGATAAAATTAATACGAACATAACACGTTTGACAAGCCCTTGGCCTCTCCTAGGCAACCCTAGCCTGCACGACCTTGTTTTGACACACATCCCGCACAAATAACTAGTTTTGATTACTAAAAGCCTTATGCAGATGAACAATAGTATGATAGTCCTAGGCTATTCCAAAATTTACGGCAATAATACGCCTTTTCTTTTCTTTTAATGATCTCACGCAATCTTCTGTCAGTAAATAAAAATGTAAAACAAAAGATGGAGCAAATTTTTAGTGTTCTTTTGCAAATCTGCTGATTTACATGGCTGTGGAATGCAGTGGAAAAAACATTTGTTGTACTTGTTGTTGGATTGAAAATTTCTGATTGGATGAGAGTTGCTCAGACTTAACCAGGCCTTATCCTGCCATGTCCTGCATTATACCGTCCTTATACCACTTATACCCGGGATAAATGTACATGAATCGGGGCCCTGGAGTGGATTTAATCTATCCAGAATTTTTTTAAAACCTTGGTAAGGAGGGAAAGGAAGCAAAACTACATCTGATCAATTTACTAGGGAAACGCCAAAGTCATTGTTAAACGAGTGAGTGAGCCATGTGTTGAGTGCCCGGTTACATTACTGTTATTCCCCCTACCTTAGGCCTACCTAGCCTATCATAGGCTAGAGAGGCGCATTATGACCTTACAGTTGACGCGCCCGTCCCCGTATACCAACTAAACTTTAAAAAACTATTATTTATGCGAATATAATTATCAAACTTAAATGCAAATGTTCCCGGGTACTCACCACATGACTCGCTCACTCGTCTAACTACGACTTTAGCGTTTCCCTAGTCTAGTTGGCTAAGGCGCCCTTGTAGCCAAAATGTGAAAGAAGTGGGTTCAATCCCCTGGTCGGGAAAGATTTTGTAATTTCTAGATTGTATTTCAAAAATAATTAAACATGTTTTGAAATGCATATAACGCAGTGTAGTCCATCATCTGTGGCAATAGGGCCTTCTATGGTAAACATAGCCAGTACGAAATACGTGAAAATATTGCAAGGTTTACTCAATCTACGAGCGGAATTTGGGGGTACCTTGACATGCAACATTCGACTGACCTTGCATGGGCACGGCATTTCACGGCCAGGCGAATGACAAACAAAAAATATCTTTTCAAAATCTAAAACATTGACGTTAAAATAATTTCTAAACATTGGAAGTCTATTTTTCAGTTTATTATTTCTTGTAGGTTTAAATGGCAATGAATCTTGCTGATTTTGTTAGCAGTTCTCAATAAACTCGTACCGGATGTCTGTTTAAAATTTCAGCGCAATCTGTTCAGCCATTCGGCTGATTTTCAACGTACACACACACACACACACACACACATACACACGCACGCAGACTAACGATTGACCGCCATTTAAGTTGAATGGAGATCACTCCGTTCGCTACGCTCACTCGTTTAATAAAACTAGGGAAACGCCAAAGTCGTTGTTAAACGAGTGAGTGAGCTATGTGTTGAGTACCTGGTAACGTTCCCTTTCCTCCTCCTACCTAAGACCTCCCTAGCCTATTATTGGCTAGAGTGGCGCATTATGGCCTTACAGTTGACGCGCCCTTAAACCAACTCAACTCAAAACCCTATTAATTATAGGCCAACCTATATAATTACTATCATCAAACTTAAATGCAAATGTTCCCGGGTACTCAACACATGGCTCACTCACTCATCTATCTACGACTTTGGCGTTTCCCTAGTATAATCATTGCACAAATATTTGTGGTCGCATACTCTTGTTCAACTGATACACGCCAGGCTAAATGGGACTCTTGTTCAACTGATACACGCCAAGCTAAATGGACGCCAGCTAG
>JAMZAV010007433.1:0-83261 GCA_024449915.1 Sweltsa coloradensis
CAATGTCGTTGGGGTTTTTGTGGTTCTATGTGTGGTTCTATCTGTGTCTGGACTTCATTTTGAGAGTTTCCAATTTAACCTACATCATCTCCATTATCCTCATCCTGCTCGCGTTTCTCAATAATTTCTCTGCCATTTATAGATAAATGCAATTCTTCAGCTACTTCCTGTTTTATTTGCTGTATAATATTGTTCGGTATAAGGTTTTTTTTAAGAATAACCCTTCGTTGATCTGCTATTCGTTGTTCCGTGGCAACAATATCAGGGAAGTCTGTTGTAAATGCTCGATGTAATAAAATCTGTATCCTGTTGTATTCGTTTTGGGCGTGTAACCCTCAGAAAATTTAGATTATACTGGAATTCATCGGTATTGTCCATTTAATACGTAATCGTAGTTTACCAGCTTTGGTGGTTAACTGCACATTGTCAGGTAAAACATCCATTGGCTGTTGCCATTTCGATCTACAATATTTTCAACTTCTTTCTAACATCCTTGGATTTGTTTTTAAAAATTTTATTTGACTTTTAATCTTCGGGGTAGCCGGTTTCCGCCTCTTCCAAAGATCTAAACAACATCAACACCACGTTACCCCTTTCGAGCATGTAATATCTTCTAACAAGCACTTCATATCGCGTTTCCCATGGATTCGCCGTCTTTTTAATTTGTCCTAATGGTTCCTCAAATCATATTAAAATAGTTTTAAATGTACAAAATCTTGTATAAAACGTGCGGTATTTACCCACTAACGATACCACTTATAGAAAACTGCAATACTATAAACTGTTGCAGGCGGCTTGAACCCTGAAAACCCCCGGGGGCCAAAACTTTAAAGTATTACACCCACCCCCCCCAAAGTATGGGCGCCGCAGGAATTTTGGCAGGGGGGGTCAAAAATCACAATTTGTACTTTCGTTGGCAAGCACAGGGGGTTTGGGGGCCACCCCAACAATTGCGCCGCAGGCAAAAATTTTGAAAATCAGGTTTTTAGAATGCGTTTGGGGGTTTTTAGAAAAAGAAGTGGGGCTGAATACAATCCCAAAAATTATGTAATTTTGTGCGTCGATACTCGAAACTAAAAAACCCAAAAGGGAATTTAAGGAAAACCTTCAAAATAATTACCCCCATTCTTTTTGTCCTTTAGTCAAAAGCTTCGGTTTTCCCAAAAACCAATGAGTTGGGCGGTAAAAAGGTTTTTTTGATTACTGAGAATAATATGACTTTACCCACCTCAATCTTCGCTTTCGCAAGCCTTTTATTGTGACGGTCAAAATTCGCATTATTCCATGGAGTGGTATTCTTTTTAAAACTCAAGACGAACTATTGCAGGTAAAAGACACAATACTTATCTTGGAGATAATTGCCATTGCCAACCATTAAATTTAACAAACGTTCATCAGTAAAGAAATCGATTGTACAAGTTTAATCATAAATCCAGACATAAAATAAGGACAAATTAGCACTTCTGCTTGCTCTGGGCCATGGGGGGGGGGGAAGGCAACTGCCCCCCCCTTGCCCTCCCTGCGGGCGCACATGCACCCTGATGGCGATATATTTTTTGCTATAGTGCCCCAAATTAGGTGGCCAAAAAACACGTTTTCAGGGCAAGCCCTTGGATACGCCGTGGCAAACTAAGCAACCCACCGACAAGGATGTCTACAAAATCCCAATTTGTACCTCCGCGGAAAAAAAAGGGGGAGTTTGGGGGCTCAGCCCCCCAACATCGCGCCGCAGGCGAAAATTTTAAATCAGGTTATCAGAGTGCATTTGGTGCGTTTAGAAAAAAAAGTAGTGGGCTAAATGCAACTTCAAAATAACGTAGTTTTTGTGCAGTCGAACTGACATTACCAGGATATTTGACGACGTGTACCCCTTTTCAATATTTAATATTAATATATATAAAAATGCAATGAATATTTTAAATCACAAACTAAACTATTTTAAATAATATATGCATATAAATAATAGAGTGGAGTTAATTTACCTGTACATATCTTTTATGTCATCGAAGATAGCAAAAGCGGATGGACTGAAAAGTATGTCGGACACTTTGGTAAGATATAGCTTTAAAAAACAAACTTACGGACCAAAAAATAAAAAGGCCAGTGGCGTAAAAATTATTTCTAGTTTGGTTTTGTCCTTGATATTTTATAAATTTTTTTATTAGTAGGCGCCTTACAATTTTTATAAATATTTGTAGGGGTGTTGATAACTTTCTATTTTTTAAAGTATTTCATATTTTAATAATTTTCTTTCCACAGCGCTAACACAAATCAGTGTATTAAACTTTTTCTTTGTCTTACGCTAGATGGTTCATACATAAACATTGGTATGGTTTTTTTGTATTAATTCCCGTTACAGTGACACCCTCTTTCGAATTGCCGCGTGTTTTCTTTTACCCTCTCCAATATTTTCTCAAAAATTTCTTTCTTTGCTCCCCCCCCCCCCCCAGCCTACTGGAGCGGCCGTACCTGCTCCCGTGGGGTGGGCGCTACTGCCCTGGAAGGTCTTGTCCTTGTGCTCGAATGGGGTTTTTAACAAAAATGTTGGCTCAAAAAAACCGAAAAAATAGGACTATCAAATGTTAAAAAGCTTGGCCAGGGGTCTTGGAAGCAAAACCAAAAGGGGGACACGTGCCCCCCACCCTTTCCCTCCCCCACCCCCTGCGGACACCCCTACCCACCGGGCACACTGGTAGAGTTGGTTACAGAAAAACTATTAGATTCTTGGGGGTACCGGGGCGTTTGGGTGACCTGTTCTTTTTCAGTTTATTTGGCACGATCTTTTTAGCGGGCATTTTAAAACCATCACAATTACATTCCCATCTGGGCACGGGTATTGGCTTGTTCAGAAGTTTTTCATAATAGGCATGATACTATTTCTTTTATAGCTCATATTTATGCAGCAAACACTCAATGATTAATATGCCTACTTACTTACGTCCACAAACGACCGTCCCCCCCCCACCCACCACCCCCATCCCCCCTGACCTGCCCACCCACCCACCATTTCTCGCGGGGCCATGGCCCCGATTGGTATTTTCAGGCCGCCACGAACTGTTGCATAAACAAACACAAAATTCTATTTAAATACCACGTTTTTTTATTATTTTTTATTATTATTATTATTATTATTATTTTTATTATTATTATTATTATTATAATTATTTTTATTATTTATTCATAAGCAAACATTACATAAAAATTTGTTTCAGTTTAGCGATATGCATAATAATATTAAATACACTTGCAAATTTTTGGGTGTTGAGTTGAGTTGAGTAATGTTACACGACGTGCGGCAAGCATTTGACACCGGGGTGGGGGGGGGGGCAAGGCATTTTTTTGGGGGGAGGCAAGTTCCCCCCCAGGCCCCCGTAGCGCCGCCACGGGTAGAAAAACTCATAAGCTTTGCGAACAAAAACTGGTTCTGGTCAATTATTTTAACTTTAATTTTACTGCATGTTTATTAATACTAGTAAACGCCTCAGTTGGACGCGTTGATAAGCGAGCACGGCTATAGCTAGACCCACATTGCAAATTTTTTTAATTTTAAAATTTGCGACGTTTGCTGTCCACGGGGCCATATTTCCAATATTAATTTTTATTAAATTTCCAAGGTAGGCCTATGGGTATGTTCCGAAAGATGCTCCCACGCGCCCACAACACCCCGACATGCCCAAGATGCCCCAGGTTTAACATTGGGCGTTTCGGGGGTTGTGATGGCGGCGGTGTTTACGGAATGCTTTGGCACGCCCAAACTGCAAGTTAGCAAACATTCGGAACGTACCCTATATGGGTTTAACCTTTTAAATTTGTGGATAAAATCCACCGCCATCAGAGGACCATGAAAATCATTTCTTTCGGAAAACTATTTTTACTATTTTGGGAACAAATAATACACTGCTTCCTCGAAAGTATTTTGATTACTTCTAGGTGGCAGTGCATACTGCGAACCCCGTGGACTTTTTGTTGCCATGTAACGTTACTTTTGTTAAAATGTAATTTCCATCTACACTACTTATCGGATCAAAATAAAATTAACATATTCGTGACTGGACGGCCATTCTAATGATTTGGCCACCTCAGATTTGTCGCCGTTTAGTTTAAAAAAAAACTTTCGATTAATTTTAATGTAACTTTTTAAATGATTTGTCACAAAAATAATGGCATTCAATCCAGATTGAAGCTTTTGCAAATGGTCCAAATTTCAACTCGATCTGAGCCTCCCTTCGAACGTTATGGCGAGAACATACAAACTCGTTGCCATGGTAACGTTACTTTTGTTATAATGTAATTTCCATCTACACTACTTATCGGATCAAAATAAAATTAACATATATTCGTGACCGGACGGACATTCTAAATGATTGGCCACCTCAGATTTTGTCGCCATTTAGTTTGAAAAAAAACTTTCGATTAACTTTAATGTAACTTTTTAACTTTTTGAACCATTTTGCCACAAAACTAATGGCATTCAGTCGAGAACGAAGCTTGCGGATGGTCAAAATTTCAACTCGATCCGAGCCTCCGTTCGAACGTTATGGCGAGACATACAAACAAAACCAGTGACTATTTTTTCCGGCAGAGTCAAATGGAAACGCTCGCTTCGCTCGCTTAACAACGTGCCATCATAATTTCCAGGTACGGACAATTATTGTGATACTCATTATAAGTACCCTATAACTAGGAAATGCTCAGTTGGACGCGTTGATAAGCGAGCACGTGCTATAGCTAGACCCAAATTGCACATTTTTTAAATTTTAAAATTCGCGACGTTCGCTGTCCACGGCGCCATGTTTCCAATATTATTTATTATTGCCAAGGTATTTGGGTTTTACTTTGTGGATAAAATCCACCGCCATCTAGAGGACCTTGACATCATTTTAAAACTCTTTGGTAACAAATAATACACTGCTTCCTCGATAGTTTTTTGATTACTTCTAGGTGGCAGTGCATGGTGGCCAGAATTCTCGTGCGACTTTTCGTTGCCATGGTAACGTTACTTTTGTTATAATGTAATTTCCATCTACACTACTTATCGTATCAAAATAAAATTATCATATTCGTGACCGGACGGACATTCTAAATGATTTGGCCACCTCAGATTTTGTCGCCGTTTAGTTTGTAACTTTTTAACTTTTTGAACGATTTTGCCACAAAACTAATGGCATTCAATCGGGATCGAAGCTTGCGGATGGTCAAAATTTCAACTCGATCCGAGCCTCCGTTCGAACGTTATGGCAAGACATACAAAAAAAGAACAAAAAAACAACAAAACCAGGACTATTTTTTTTCCGGCCCGAGTCAAATGAAAACACTCGCTTCGCTCGCTTAATAAGAAACCCTATGATTGTAAGTAGGGCAAAATAAATAAATATAATAATATCATTTCTATTTTTATGAAAAGTAATTTTTCCGAAAAAAACATACTGCAATTATTTTCAAGTGCGATCTTGGTTTTTGTTTATTAAGGTTACGGGCGCGTCAACCGTTAGGCGTTATACGGCACTCTAGCCTAGGGAATTTTGGGAGGAATATCCCATGCTGGTCAGATCCAGGGGGGATTCTCACGTCGCGGTCATTATCGACTTTATCATTGTTCGTGTTTAAATTTCATTTGAGTTGATAGTCTACTCTCTTTGTAAGCAATTGTTCAATTTCAAGACGATGATTGTAAAAGCTAATGTTGTAGGGACAATGCAGTAATAATGGGCGTCCACAGGGTGGGGGGAGGGGCAATGGGGGCTTTTTCTTCCACACCCTTGCAAAGCCTGTAATGCATTTAACTATACATATCACCGAGATTATGCACCACGACCAATTTTTTTTTTTAGTTTCTGCTCTCCATAGAATTTTTTTTAATCATATTCATATCGAATGACATCCCTTTTTTTTTAAAGTAAAGGAAACGTAAAGTGCATTGCCAAACTCTAAATTTATGGAAATTCTAGCGGCTGGGCATTCAAACTCATACCACTATCCTCATACAACAACGGCTGTCTCCCCTTGCGTTTGGGGAACAATATGAACAACATGAACACTATACTTATGCGTAAATTACACATTCAGGTCCATTATTGTAAATGGCCCTCATTATTTAAGGGTACTGCAACTGGTAAATCATGCTCTGCAACAGGCACTTTGCATTATATGATAAATGCAGTATGATAAAAATCAATCGCACACCGCCCACCGAGAGAAATCAACTGAGTAAAGAACGTCTATACTCAATGCTGCAGAATGGGTCGTACGTGAGTTTATTAAAGATGTTATTAAAATGAAGTGTTATAATTGTGTTTGTAATTGCATGCAACAACTTAAGAGCACCAGTGTATATTTGACTTTCAAATTATTATTCAATATTACATTTTCCACAACAGATTAGATTAAAGTTCTTATTTTAATTAGCAAATCAATTCATTGAGGTAAAAAAGAAAACACAAAAGTGACACAAGGAAGTGTTGACTTTATAGTATGTTCTTTTACAATGCTAGCATGTGTAGTGTTTAGGCTACAGTAACAGAGCTAAAATACAGGTCGTTCGGTACCTATCCGAATATAAGCAGAAAAATAATCAAGTATGTATCGCTAATATAAGCTATAGATAAAAAGATGTTTCATATAAAAAATATATTAAATACATTATATAATGTGTTTATCACAAAACATTTCCGAAGAGTATTGAAAGGCAGCTCTTACTTAATCTACTTTACAGCACGGTTTCCTTTCCTGATACGTAAAAACTAAAAGTAATTCGATTTAAGTTTGAAATTTATATATTGTGTGACCTTTTTACGAAAAAAGCAAAGTAAGTCTTTATTACTTGCACATATGCAACCAATAAAATCGGTAGCACTCCACATATAGCCTTCAGACAAATGTGGCCACATTTTTGAATCTACAGCACAAACACGCAAATGTTGTACGATGAGGGAACTTGCACCCTAAAATAGTCTTAGGATGTATTATCCAAAGAGTGTTGGAATACACTTTAATTTAAAGTCTAGCTATAGGTCCCTACTTAGGCTTCGCGCTTTGTACCCAACCCCTGTGATAAATCCTGCGACGCCCATGCCCACAGTCAATCCGTGCCCAATTACGATCTTAAATTCCTTTGGACCTCGGGTTAAGGTAGAAACGAGAGGAATACACCAAATAATCCACCTCTGAACGAGAACATAAACACATGGAAATTGCTTTTGCAACATAATGAAACTTCGATCAGCTCTAGTTTTTATTTGTGTCTATTTATCTGACGTTCATCTTTTAATGAATGAAATCTTCATTCAATAATAATGATATGTTTATTATCCACGAATTACAATAACAAAACGTCTTGGTTTGAAACACCACAAAATTATTATAAATACTTAATTCGTCGCACTAGGTATTCAAACATACCAAGGAGAGGCTTCGAGCCCCAGGACCAATTACACAGGACAATTGATTACTAGCTCCAAAAAATAACGTTATTCTATAATTTTTGTTTATTATAATTGCAGAATTACGACAAGAGATACACCATACTCCAATGGAGGCAAATCAAGCATGGACAAACGTTTTGAAAGTAGCAAGTTTTAAATTTGCCAAACCATCAAAATTATTAACAAGAAAATGAAATAAATCAGAGAATTTATTTACAAAAATAAAATAAAAAATAGATATGAAAGAAGAAAGAGACAAAGGAAATAAGCTAGTGAGTAAAGATATTCTAAAGCTGAGTGATCACAGATTTAAATTACACCATATTTGAGAGAACAAGTCGGAGATCAATGTCTGTTCCTTCAAGAGTGCATAAGGTTTTCACGAAATTATAAAACGAAGCTGGCAATCTGACCATAAAACTTTCTGAGATGACATATTACAGCGTCAAAACTTGACTGGCGCGATATTTATGCCCATATAGCCAACAAGCAAACCAAATAATAAATATCGGACCAAGTTGTCACGGAGTTACTCTGGTTGGCTGTCGACGAGGACTAGTTTCTGTTCTTAAGCAGATCGGACTGTGTGCCAACCCACCAGTGTAATGTGTGTCACCAATTTTGGAACATGACGCGGACTGTTCAAATCAGGATATGGAACTTCACTTCTTTCAGTTTGCCATATATTTGGTATCGATTTAGATAACATTAATATTGCCTTGAGCGTGCTGTGAATGATCAGGACTAGGATCATCTTCAGCACTGCTTGGAATGTACAAAAATGTTTTGATGGCAAATCGTCTTTAAGATAAAGTTTAATTTTACACGTTTGGGTTTGTATGAGCGCAAGGAATAGGTAAATACAAAAGATTATGTACAATGTTTGGAGATGCAGAGCATAAATATAATTACTAGGAAAACGCTTAAGTCCCGCCGCGTTGTGGAAATGAGGTAATTGGTTGCCATGAGATGCCAGTGTATGCTGGATTTATCTGTTAATCTGTGAAAAAAATCATTAGCCCTACTAAGTTGACGATTTTTAAAGTAATAAAAATTAATTTAATTTTTTTTTTTTAGTTATCGTAATTTAAAAAAGAAACACAAGATCGTAATAAAATTTTGCATAAGAAAAATAATTCGATTGCGCACAAATTTTACACGAATAATAATTCATAAAATTACCTTGGTTCTGTGGAAAAATCATTTACAATATGATAAAGCAGAGGTGTATAAGCAAAGAATTGTTATTAAAAAAAGCAAAGAGAAAAAACGTAAAATTTAGGCTTTTCATGATAAAGAATTTTTTGATTACGCTCAAATATTCACACGGAAAATATAGCAATTCATAAAATTAAGGTTCTGTAAAAAAAATCATTACAATCGAACAAAAACCATGTAGTGTTTATAAGCTGAAGAATTTTTGGAAAATAAAAAAATCGTAAAAAATTGCAGATTTATGAGAAAATTATGTTCCGATATTGCGCTCAAAAAACGTCGGGACAGATCTAAGTCAATAGATTTACAAAGGCGCTTCATAAAAATTTCACGTAATTGGAGTATCAGGTTGTAGCCGGAATCGTGTTAACAGACAGGGACAAAATACAAAAAAAAAGAATAAAAAAGAATAATTTAAAAAAAACATTCCGGATTTTTTCGCCAGTGTAGGAAACTGTGAATATTCGCTTTCGCCTATCCAATTGCAGAGACTGACTGTGTCAGGACTGTGACGTTCGGAGAGGTAATGATGTTTCTGCGTGGTACCTACTCATTGGTCTCATTGCCATGAGATAGCATGCTTATGCGGCCTCTGGATGGGCATTAAAAAAGCGGCAAATGGATTGACGAGAGCCGTGTGTCCATAAAACCGTAAATCTGGCCGGTGTCTTCCAGATAGCCTGGGGTCAGAGACGGGGTCTGTTTGGGGAAGGCCAGGACTTTTTGACTGTGGTTTTTAAATTGACGCTTTTATAGGGGCGGCACTTTGATATTGCAGTCATACTCGCGGAGCACATTACGTTCATCCATCAACGCGTTAAGAAGAAGTTGTTCAATTAGAACCAAGTTTAGGATTATAAAAAAGCTTATTCCATGAAGGGCATAAAAATAATAACGCAAAAAGGGCGATTTTACTACAAATATTCCCAAATATCAAACGTTTAGAAGAAGACAAACTGGCACAAAAAGCACAGAGCAAAAAATCAGGCTACTTGTTTCTTAGACCTATTGAATAGGTATAATTTAAATCGCCGCTAGCGGTCGCCTATACTTCTCATCAAAGATTCAAGATCATGCGTAATATACTTATTCAAGTAATGAGTAAAAGTAATTAACATACCAATATGGAAAGTGAACAATGATAAATCCACTTGTAAGAGAGTGCTGCATTTGTTCATGTTCAAGTTCGTTTTTTTTTTCTTGTTTACACCTGTGCCTGAACATGGGCTAAACAAATCAGTGTAGCTTTCACCGCATCTTCGAATTATCACGGAAAAGTTTGGTTTGGGATAGTTATATTTCGCAATTACTATAAGGGTTATCTTATTCATTTCCTTTCCATTTCAAGTTATACCTTGTAGAGCATCGCCCAGCACTGTCTATAGAAATTTTGCCGCGGGGGACGGCAGACTCCTAAAGCAAGGATTATGTAACAGAACTTTTTTGATGACCCTGGCGGAAGGACGAGGGGGCGGAGGGAGGAGATGTCGAGGGCAAGCCCCCGGGGAGGGATTTAACATTCATGTGCCTGGCGCCATACACCATTTAATGAGCGTATAAAAGTGACAAAACATGTTATATTTTATATCCCTCTAATATTTGGCACCGTCCACCAACAATGATCATTCAATCGATGGAAAGGAACGTATGTCATTTTATTTTTGGATCCAACTACGATCTGTTATTAAGGAGCTTCGTAACTATTTGGGTTTCGTACACATGCGCACCATCAAAGCTTATTATTTTGTTGCGCCGGCGTATTATGAGTTTCAGGTGGAAATGTAAACAAATGCCATAATTCATTGCCTGCACACCACTTTTAAACTATGGTAACTATAAATATTAAATTTGTCACATATTGATCCCGAATAAACTGAAATAATGAGTGGACATCTATTTTTAATTACGCGGCCAAGTCCCCCAAGTA
This sequence comes from Sweltsa coloradensis, assembly GCA_024449915.1. NCBI lineage: Eukaryota > Metazoa > Arthropoda > Insecta > Plecoptera > Chloroperlidae > Sweltsa > Sweltsa coloradensis. The sequence goes on from JAMZAV010007433.1 coordinate 10,564, forward strand.
TGAAAGGATAAAACACATCATCTACAAAAGCTCAGAAAAGCAGTGATAATCTTTCAAAATGGTTCAATTTTTTGGTTTCAAGAGGGAATAGATCACATTTTGCTGAAAGCTAATAGGTTTATTCCCACTCGGTCAAGAAGCATCGAAGTATATGAAACTTTGCAAAGTTGGGCAATTAAGCATATACATGGACAGGCCCTTACAGTCATAGATTTTCAAAAATTTTGTTTTAACCAGCTACAAAAGGCATTCACGGATATAGTAAATTTGGACTTTTTAACAAAATCAAATTGTGTTGTAAACTTATTATTTTGATAATTATTGGATGAGCGAGAGCAAAAGACTTCAATTTCACTGACCCCCAACAAAATTTAGCTCGGGTGTTTTTTTTTGTATGTTTGTTTTTGGCTGTTTGTTAACTCTCTACCAGGCAAACGGCTTACCGATCTGATGAAAAATTAGAGCGAACCTTCGAAATCTCTGAACTTAGACTTGCCACGTTTTTGGGTACAATCGAAGATAATATTTTCTCATGAATACTCGTACTTTTCGATTTTTTCGATTTTAGTGCGCGATAGTTTCGTGACATTTAGGCCGATTCTTGTACCAAAGGGTGGGCTACAAAACGTCATATTTGACATGGGCATTAAGGTTATGGGCTGTAGATACCTTTTGAAGAAAAAGTTGAAAAAGTATCCAGAATCCATGAGAAATAAAGGTTTCTTAATATGAGTTTTTTTTGAAATGTATAACAATAAAACAAGTAACGTAGAAACTTGACAAAACACCACAATGCATTCATAAAGCAAACTTCAGGCCTACAGATATTTGACATTCTAATTACCCTTAGCAATTAGGTGCTTTATAAAAAATTATTCTAAATTTAACAAAAATGATTTTGCAATTGACTTAAAGAAGTAAGGATCCACGGATACTAAAATTAAAAAAAACTCATCCATCAACGCGGACGGGGACTTGAGCGTTTTCCTAGTTTCAAAACGCAAAATTCTTTAGAAATGTAGTACTGAAAGATTCCTTTACATTAACCACTTTCGTTCGATCTTTTTTTACTGAAATTTTAAACACCAGTGGTGTCAGTCAGCCGAGCGAAACAGCAATTGTTTCTCTTCCTGGCATCTATTGTAAACCAGAGTGCTTGCAAATTCATAGCAAAACCATAGCCACCTAGGTTGTATGTAAAATAACACAGTTTGGGACTTATGGTATGATCACTGGACTGTTTCGTCGTGTCAATAATGAGCAATGCTCTGAAGAAGCGCCAACATGGGTGGTGAAACGTCGAGCAGTGCCTCATTATCGAACGACGAAACAGCCCAGTGATACATACATAAAGTCAATCTATGGGTCGTGAAAGCCTACAAATATCTCAACACAGTATTGTCACTTCTTCTACTTATTATGAATTCAAGAAAAAAAGGGTTCCTCAGAGGTATGTGCATATGTTTTTAAACATAGTTAAACTAGTGTCGACTGTCTTTAGAAAATCACATCAAATCCTTACTCCTTAGATGTTTTTTTCAAAAATAAAATTCTAAACTTTTGTAGAATATGGGCATGTTTACATTACATATACAGTTATGGTGTACACATGTTGCTTTGTGGACACTATGAGTTAATTACGTTCGAAAGTGATATTTTCGTATTATTATTTACCTAGAACCTCAATTAATTTCACAATTATTTCTTAGTAAGAAGTTATTTGCATGTGGATCACCGTATCAGTGTTCGACGCCAGACCTCCGTGCATTGTTAGATCATGACCTCCGTGCGTCCCGCCGCTCCAGTAGTTCGCCGAAGGTGAGGTTGCAAACCGAATAGCGGCTACCGATACGGGCATTCAATGTGTCGGTTTTAGATACAATAATCTTGCGATAAATACTAGGAACTGATACGACGTATGGAAATAGTATCCTTCTTGAGGGATGTTGGATGGCTCAGCAAAAACCATGCTTGACGCACAATGCAGAGTATAGTCTGGATCACCTGCTATGGAAACCTTCATACGTTTGTCCTAGCGGATTATGGTGACACAAAAAATACCAAGTAAGAATGTGAAAATTGCGCAACAGAGCTCATATTCAACAATAATGCTTTCCTTTTTCAGTAACCAGACCATAAAATATCGCCTCCTAAACAGGTAATTTGTAGTCAATTTCCCAAGATGCACAGGGAAAAATATTTCTGAAGCTAAAATGTCATATCTTGATAGCGACAGTTCTCATCCCTTGTTAAACATCGACCCAAAAAATTCATTTTTTTTGTAAAATGGATTGTGAAAAGGGTCCAGACGGTAGGTGAAATGAGCTGGATTGGCCGATCAAGCGAATTTTAAATGGGACAGATTTACTTTGTAAAAATAGTTGGCCCGAGCTCTTCAAACAAAAAACCAAAATTTAGATCATAATAAAAAAAAACTGTTATGTCCATTCTAAATGGACGATTGGTAGGAAGGGTGTGCCGTGTCACCTATTGTCTACTCCACTCACACGTATATTATATTGACCATTTCTAATGTTGTATTGAATTGAACTTGTTAGGTGTGCAGAACCCTGTTTTTTGATGACAATATCTTTGCAATCCAGCGAGGAATCAGTGCGAGAGACTTGTGTGACACCCCCTATTATGATCACTCCTTTTCCACACACTCCGTCACAGTCGGACTCATTCCTCCCTTATGCACCACGGGTCACATTACACAGACAACCCCATAGTATGGCTCACCCGCGTCCTCTTCACACACTGCCGCGTTTCATTTGGATTGTGCTCAGTCCACCCCCCTTATGTTCGTTATCCCACAATGTTATTTAATGTGGTTCTCCCTTAATATGCTTTTTTTGTACATCTGGCCACGCATAATGTCATTCTTCACTTATAATCTTTTTTTACGGTCCTTCGTTGCTTCTATACTATACCCTTTTGCTTCTTGATTCAAACCCCGTACAATTAGAACCAGAGAACTAGAATATTAATGGGGACCGTTTCCATTGCGCACGAGAGGTCGCACTAGTGCGCCCTAGTGCGCACTGATTGCCACTTGTCTTTTCATTTGTCAGTTGTGTAAGTATTCAAGTGAGGAGGTTGACAACAAGACATCTAGCACTCGCCTGAGTGCATGCCAATGGAAAACCCATACAAATAAAAACAAAAGCACAGAACAATACACGGTTTTAATTGCAATCGCCTAACCACCGTTAATACTGGCGTGGTGTGCACTTATGGACTACTGGAGAAATATAGGTCAGCAAGTGTTTGTTTTTGTACATGTGTTATGGCTTGTTTTAACCGATACCCCCCTAAATAGTACACTACTCGATCGTGGTGAACATTTTCAGTGAACCTTCTAAATATTCCAGGCTAAAAACCTGGACTATCCTTATAAAGTGAATCAAATTAAGTTTTCTCATTAAATGTCACACTTTGGACGAATTAAACATCGGGTACTATACATACGCAGTCAAGCACTAAAATAAGAATAATTTGTGTAGGAGAATGGGAGTATTTCCGCGACTATTTAATCGAGAAAATAACCCGCTCATAACCTGCGTTAAGGTAATGACGATCAGGGCGCTGGTTTCCGAAGCGTGTATGACTCTCTACGAGGACGTTGGGTTCATGTATGGAAGACTGGGAAGTGAACCCCGATCGGATGGATTTTTGTTAATTTCTAACAATCATGAATTTGTTGTAGTTTCGTAAAATTTAAAAAAAAACAAAACATAACGAAAAAAACATACATTCTTTGTTAAATACAGAGATGTAGTTTTTGTTGTATGTTTTAGAGGGTATCAGCTAGGCACAGAATGGTTTTCAAGTGGCATGCTCTGACATCAACCCTAATAACGCCCGCATTTATGAGCAACCGGCTATCATGTATTGAAATAAAAAACTGCTAGTTAGGACAAGATTCTCCTCAGATGAGGACTGCAGTATTGCTTATGTGTTTGAATAGGCCTGTTAGCCATACAGCTATGTCGTTCCCCCCTCCCCCCAAATTTCGCTGTCTGGCGTTGTCGCTGCCATAGTATCGGTTAGCTGCCCTGTGATGTCAGAACTCTGTTGTTTGCGTAGCGTTCCCCCCCCCCCAAATATCTCATTTTTATTTTATCTTATCGGGTTCTGTCAGAGAGGTCAGTGTATGTGAGTCTTTTCGTCCCCACTCATTTGAGATGTCTAAACATCGATACACATCTAGTGCTGACATTGATTCTAATATCTGTGTTGGCGCGAGGAGCGTGACACCCACCCGCACAACCATATATACTTTTGATTTTCTTTTATCGTTCTTCACCGCGTGAGTGGTAGTCCGTCGGCACGTGTCCCCATATTTTAGATGGTTCTAACGTAGCAAAATATATAGTGGTGCCATCCGCTGCTATACCAATCTGTAGTGTTGGCGAGAGTTCCCCCTCCCCCCACCCCCATATACATTTTTATTTTACTTTATCGTTCTTCGCAAGTAAGTGGTATGTGATCCGGTCGTCCCCCTCTTCGATGGTCCTCACCGTCGCTCCCCTCTCTCGGGGCTGCCCTGTGCTGAAAAAATCTTTGTTTGGCAAGAGTTACAACACCAACCCCCACATATAAATACATGATCTTTCTTTCACGTTCAGTTCAGGAAGTGCAGTGGTATGTGCGGTCGGTGTGTCTCCTATTTTAGATGAGCTAACGTAGCTAAAAATATATAGTTTGCACTGACAGTGATTGATAAAAATATGTGTGGATGGCGAGCGTTCCCCCCACCAACAACAAACACATCCTTTTTATTTATTTATCGTCTTTCAGGACGTAAGTGGTATGTGAGCGGTTGTCCCGTATTTTAGCTGGCTCACGTAGATAAAATATATAGGGTGGCTGAAACATGTGATTAAAAAAATATTTGTAGTTATGGCGAGAGTTACCCCACACAAACAACAAACTATCTAACTAATTATTTTAATTTATCGTTCTTCAAGAAGTACGTGTATGTGAGTCGGGGCCATGTCCCCATATTTTAGAGATGGTCTGGTGTTGTAGATAGCATACAGGGGCTCGCATGTGTGCTAACAATATGTATGGCGGTAATTCGCATCATGCAGTTGTACCAAAAGCATCCCATACATATTTAAATGATGTAGAATTCCAAAATAAATCAATGGAATGATCTCAAGCAGTGGACTGTTCATTATGTGTATTGCATTGATTGGACGCTTCAATATTCCAAATTAAAAGGCTCCGGCATGATCTACTAAACGTGTGTGAACTATTACTACTGTGTATTGACATACGGTGGATGCTGAATATTTTAAATTTAAAAGGCTTTGCATGATATCTAAACGTGTCGTCAAACATTGTACTGTGTATTGATCTGAATTGGATGCATTAATATATTTCACATTTAAAAAAACATTCAGACATGATCTCTAAACGCTGTGCGTGGGAAACAACACAACTGTGTAAAGCATTGATTGGCTGATCATTATTTGAAAAGATCTCGCACACCTGCGTGATGTTGTTCGGTGTGTGAACCGTGTGATAGCGCTATTGCAGGCGCAGCCCTGGTGAGAGTACACTCGTACACCCCGAACACTAAAACTGCGTATTTATACACACTCAAAACGAGATCATCCTAAAAATTGCATATATATAACTGTATGAGCCGACCGTCACAAGATAAGCAACAAAATACAAACGAGAATCACAGGGGGTCTGATCTCGGATATGAAAAATGATCTCGGAGCTTGTATGAGTATTACACCGTATGATCTCGCACCCGTATGCCAAAAAAACACAACACACACACACAACAGAGAGAGAAAGAATTGTAAAGTCAGGGACCTCCGGGGGACAAATATGCTTACTAGCAGAGTATGGAAGACTAATAATATAGTTCTGTACTAGGTTGAGCGAAGATGTTCACGGCGGCCAGTACTAGGTAGGTCATGTCGAGAGAGTGGGCAAAAAACTTGGCCATGATGGGCGACACAGCACAGGCCCAATCTCCTCAGTCGAGTATAACACACATATGCCCTAGCTCCCGCTATCTCGCGCCACCGAGAGTGAGACTCTATACATGGTGAATCAAGTGCTGTTCGTCCAAGGAGTGACGACACCACAGTTCGTTTCGAGATAAACGATTGCACCTTCCTGTTTTACGTGGATTGGGCACCGACCGTGCTCGGCACGAGGACCGGCTTCAATCACTTAGGGCTGGCTGTAAGAGGGGTAAGTGAAGGCAAAATATCCACAAAGATTTGCAGGGTCTGGTGTTACAAAGGGGAACGAGGTGCACTAGAACAAATCCAAATGCCCAACCTGTCTTTCCGACAAAACACCCGAGTCCAACATGCATAAAAGTGACGTCTTATTAAGGGCCCATAGAACACATCAACGTGAGTGGTAGTCAGAGACAATAAATATAGATCCTCTCGCCAATTTATGGTATATGTAGTTGAGTGAGTTGGCTAAGAACTATGGTCAGTAGAGTAGAGAGCTAGAGTAGAGAGAGTAGAGTACGAGTAGAGTATTATTAGCGTATTTGATCAAGGTAGCATTGTACATTATATAGGCATAGTCAAAAACTATGCTTAAAACTAGGGTAGACCTAGTGACTAAAATTATAATAATATAATCACAATTCAACAACAAACAAAACACAATCTTGTTTAAGGCTAGGCTAAAAAAACACAAGAAAAAGGTAATAAAAACAAAATGCTCGTTGTGATATTCCTAAATGATTGTGTACATACTGTGTGATCATTAAAAAAATAACTAGGAAGCTTCGCACAACACTTTTTTTCTGGCGCGTTGTTGATGAGCGTATTGTTTTTTCAAATGAAAAAAGTGTTAAATTGCAATTTCATAAATTAATTATTTTGGATTAGCTCAAATTTACACAAAGATATAAATTCATAAAATTGAGGTTCTGTGAAGTTTCTGTACAATCGGAATTTAATAGCATGTAGATGCATAGAAGTGAAGAAATTTTTTTTTAAACTAAAAATGCGGTAAAATTGCAGATTTTCAAAAAATAATTTTGTCGATTGCGGCTACAAATTTACACCAATAGTATTAACCAAAGGGGGGGGGGGGGAAGGCCAGGCCCACCTTCCCCCCTCCTCGGCTGGGGAATGCACAGAGCGAGCTACCAGCCGACGGCAAAATATATTTGAACGCAAAACATGCACTTTTGTTTGGTGTATTTCTGACAAAAACTGTTCAAACCTACAGTTATAAAACTTTTTTTTCATGGTCACATTGATTCAAACTGTGATAGCCCAACTTACTTTTTCTAGAAAAAATTTCAAGCGTATCCTTTTGTGAGGTAAAGTTGCAGGGTCGTGAGGCAAATTTAACATTCTCTACAATGTTTATAACATCATAAGTCAACCTGATGTACAATTTTAAAAAAAAATGCTTGAAGAAATCAACGAACACATCTTTGTGAACTACCTTGCAAAATTTTGGTAATGATCCTACTACCCATTTCCCTGCAATCGCCACAAGACCGAGCGCTTGCAATCGACTCCGCGCCGGTCGCATCTCGTCAACTCGTATCCTCTTAAGTCCGCCGCGTTGTTGGATGAGCGTAATTGGTGAATTGAGCTGCCATGTGTTTTGCGGATTTTCTGTTGTTCTGTGAAAAAATCAGAACTTTGTTGAATTTTTTTAAAAAATTTAATCAAATTAAATAAAAAATTAACTTTTTTTTAAAAGTTAATCGTAATTTTAAAAAAGGAAAAAATCGTAATATTGAAATTTTCATAAGAAATAATTATTCGATTGCGCACAAATTTTACACGAATATATTAATTCTTAAAATAAAGGTTCTGTAAAAAAATAATTACAATTGGATAAAGCATGTAGGAGATAAGTCGAAATTGTTTGTAAAATCGAAAAAATTGTAAAATTGCGATTTTCAAAGAAATAACTTTTCGATTGCGCTCAAAAACGTAACCGTTCTAAGTTCAGAGATTTCGAAGGCCTCCATAAAATTTCATCGCAATCGGAGTATCGGTTTAGCCGGAATCGTGTTAACAGACAGACAAAAATACAGAAAAAAACAAAAACAAAAACAAAACATTCCGGATTTTTTTCTCCAGTGTAGTGAAATGGAATCTTCGCTTCGCTCGCTACGCTCATCCAATAAAGATATTTCGTATCCCTACAAACTACTTTGCTATGTTTGTCTCCGTTGTGTATTTTTTATGTACTGTGCTGTAAATACAGAATGTATTGCCACCTTTCCTAGAAAATAGGTGGCTCGCATGTTATTGAATATTATGTTGTATTGGTTGGCGTGAGTTAACCACCAACACGGGGATGATTGTTATTGGAGAGCGAAGCGAAGACTTCAATTTAACATTTTTTTTTTTTTTCACTTACGTTACCCCAAGAAAAATAGATCGAGTGTTTTGTTTGTTGTAAGTTTGTTTTGTCTGTTTGTTCGCTCTCTACCTGGCAAACGGCATATGCGATCTTGATGAAAATTGGAGGGGACCTTCGAAATCTCTGAACTTAGACTTGCCACGTTTTTGGGTACAATCGATCAAATATTTCTTATGATTATCGTACTTAAACGATTTTTTTTCGATTTTTAGCGCGATATTTTCGTGACCCGATTTTGACCAAACGGGAGGGGCTACAACGTTCATATTTTACATTGATATAAATATGGTAATGAAGTTGTGAAAATTCATAGAAATAAAGGTTTTAATATAAGCCTTTTACAGGTGTTAAGTTTTTGTAACTATAGATACAGTAATGAGATCCCAATTAAAATCGTAATCATTAGACAAAATATTAAAAAGCTCATCCATCAACGCGACTGAAAAACAGCGTTCGCGAAGCGGCCTAGTTTTTATTTAAAAGTTCTTCAGGAAGTTGGTAGTTGTGAGTCGGTGTGTCACCAAATTTTATGGTCTGGCGTTGTAGATAGAAACATATATAAGGGGGCTGGCATGTGATTGAAAGTATCTTGTGTTGGCGTGAGTTTACCATAAACAACGAGTATATAAATTTAATTATTTTATTTAACGTTCTTCAGGAAGTGAGTGGTATGTGAGTCGGTATGTACCCATATTTTAGTTGGTCTAACGTAGATAAAATATATAGGGTGGCTGACATGTGATTAAAATATGTTGTGTTGGCGAGAGTTAACCACCAACCCCAAATATATATTTTTATTTTATTTATCGTTCTTCAGGAAAGGGAATGGTATGTGAGTCGGTATGTACCCATATTTTAGATGGTCCTAAAGTAGATAAAATATATAGGTGGCTGACAAGTGATTAAAAATATCTGTGTTGGCGAGAGTTAACCACCAACAACAAAATATATAATTTTAAATTATTTTATTTTTTCGTTCTTTAAAAAGTAAGGGTATGTTAGTCGGTGTGTCCCCATATTTTTAGATGGTATGGCGTTGTAGATAGGGAAAATAGGTGGCTCGCATATGATTTAAAATATGTTGTGTTGGCGTGCGTTGTACCAACGCATCCATACATTATTTAAATGATTTAGATTATTTCCAAATTAACATCAATTTGGAATGATCTCTTAAGCAGCTGGAATGTCATTATGTGTATTGCATTTGATTGGACGCTTCAAATATTTCAAATTTAAAAGGCTCCGCATGATCTCTAAACGTGTGTCCAAAAAATTGTACTGTGTATTGCATCTGATTGGATGCTTAAATATTTAAAATTTAAAAACCCTTCGGGAAAGAAACTCTAATTGTGGGGTGGGACACCATACTGTGTAAAGCATTTGATTGGCTGATTCAAATTTGAAATGATCTCGAACAATGCGTGATGTTTGTACGGTGTGTGAACCCTGTGTAAAAGGCGCTATTGCGCGCAGCCCTGGTGGTCACTCGCGAACTAAAAATTCGTATACACACTCAAAACGAGATCATGCTAAAAATTGCATATAAATACTCGTATGAGCTTGACCTGTCAAGATATGCAACAAAAACAAACGAGATCAGGGGGTCTGATCTCGGATTGAAAAATGATCTCGGAGCTCTGTTGTGTATTCACCCGTATGATCTCGCAACGTATGCGAAACAAACACACACACACACACACACACACACAGAGAGAATTGTTAAAGTCAGGACCTCCGGGACCAATATGCTTACAGCAGAGGTGGAAGACTCATAATATCTGTTCTGTCTCTAGGTTGAGCAAGATGTTCACGACGGCCAGTATAAGGTGGTCATGTCGATGAATGGGCAAAACTTGGCCATGATGGGCGACACAGGGTCCCAATATTCCCTCATCAGTAACACCACCTATGCCCTGCTCCGCTTCTAGCGCCAACGAGAGTGAGACTTCATACATGGGCGAATCAGTTGCTGTTAGTACAAGGAGTGGCCGACACACACAGTCGGTTTCGAGAATAAACGATTTCGCCTTCCTGTTTACGTGATGGGCCTACCGTGCTCGGCAGAGACCGGCTTCAGCACTTGGGGGTGGCTGTAAGAGGGTAAGTGAAGGGAAAATTCCACAAGATTTGCAGGGGGTTCTGGTTGTTACAAAGGGGAACCAGTGCACTTAGAATTAAATCCCAAAAGCCAACCTGTCTTTCGCAAACACCCGAGTCCACCCTATGCATTAAAAGTGAAGTCTGATCAGGCCCTAGAACACATGCAACGTGACGTGGTAGTCGAGACTATAGCATCCTCGTCGCCAATTTTGTTATATGTAGTTGGGTAGGTTGGCCTAAGACTTATGTCAGTAGAGTAGAGAGTAGAGTAGAGAAGAGTATTTATTTGCCGTTTGATCGGTACATTGTACATATATAGGCATGGTCAAAACTATGCTAAAACTAGGGTAGGCCTAGTGACTAAAATATAATAATATAATCACAATTCAACACAAACAAACACAATTCTTTGTTTAAGGGCTGGCTATGCTCGTTGTGATATTCCTAATGATTGTGTACATACTGTGATGATCATTAAAAAATAACTAGGAAGCTTCGCAAACACTTTTTCTGGCGCGTTGTTGGATGAGCGTATGTTTTTTCAAATGAAAAAAGTGTAAAATTGCAATTTTCATAAATAATTATTTTTGGATTGCGCTCAAATTTTACACAAATATATAAATTCATAAAATTGAGGTTCTGTGAAAGTTTCTTTACAATCTGATAAAGCATAGAAGTTGAAGAAATTTTTTTTTAAACTAAAAATGCGTAAAATTGCGATTTTCATAAGAAATTATTTTTCGATTGCGCTCAAATTTCACACCAATGTATTAATTCTTAAAATTAAGGTTCTATGAAAAAAGCATCACGATTGGATAAAACATGTAGGTAAATAAGTCGAAGAATGTTTTAAAAATAAATAAAAAATCGTAAAATTGCAATTTTCAAAAGAAATAATTTTTCAATTGCGCTCAAATTTCACAGGAATATATTAATTCATAAAATTAAGGTTTTGTGAAAAAATCATAACAATCGGATAAAGCATGTAGATGTTATAAATCGAAGAAATTTTTTAAAAATAAAAAAAAATTGTAAAATTGCGATTTTTATGAGAAACAATTTTTTGATTGCGCTCAAAAACGTGGCGGTTCTAAGTGCAGAGATTTCAAAGGCCTTCATAAAATTTCATCGCAATTGGAGTATCGGTTTAGCCGGAATCGTGTGGACAAACACACAAAAATACAAAAGAAAAAAAATCCAAATTTTTTTCTCCAGTGTAGTGAAATGGAATCTTTGCTTTGCTCATCCAATAATTAAAAAATAAATACTATAGGCAGTGGCGTATCCAAGGGACAAACAAGCTATTAACCTTTTAAGTGCTGAGTATATTTTACAGTGTCCATACCCCTGTGCTGAGTTATTTTCAACAAAAAGCACTTTTCGAAAAAAAATCAGAAAAGGTTTAGATAGTTCCCAAAATTATGTGACATGTTTGAAAAACCATAATTCTCCCTCATACGACTTAAGACTAACCCCAAAACCACCCAGACCCAAAACAACCCCCCCCCCCCCCCCGACGAAAAAAAACTCACTGATATCGGGGTATAGTTCTCAAAATCATGTATAATATTTGTGAAACCATTATTTTCATTCCCATGATGTAAAACAACCCCAAAAAACCCCCTTATAAAAAAACAAACCCCCTAAAAGCACAGATAGTAGATAGTTCTTTAAAAAATGTGACATGTTTCAAAAACCATAATTCTTTCTCATACGACGTAAGACAAACCCACAAGACCACCCCCGCCCCAAAACAACCGCCCCCATAAAAAAACCCCCTCAAAAAACACAGAATACCCTAGGGTATAGTTCCTCAAACCATGTAAAATATTTGTTAAACCATTTATTTATCTCGCATGATTGTGAAATAACCCCAAAACAACCCCCTAAAAAACAACCCACCAAAAGCACAAACCCCTCCCCTCCCCAAAAAAAAGCACAGATAATGTTGGGATAGTTCCCAAAATTATGTAAGATATTTAAAAAACCCATAATTTTCTCTCATATGTATTAGGATCATCCCGAAAACAACCCCCCGCTAAAATCAGCCCCCCCCCCCCACAAAAACAACACTTTTCGTATGTAATTTTATTAATTCTTTTAAATTTATTTAAATTTATTTAATTTTATTTTAGTCATGTTGGCTATGGACATGATTGAGTGTGTAATGTGCTGTGGCAGGGTTAACTCGGGCGTAGCATAGAAAAGGTTAAGCATTATTCATTAAGAGTGCGCAATAGCTTGGTGGGACAAGAAATCTCAGAGGGGACTGAGGAAGACGGGAAGTATAAGAGGCAGGCTAGAAATAGACGAAGAGAGACTTGTTTAGACAGAGATAACGAGATAACTGGTTTTTAGCTCCACCCCACGGCTGAGATAAGGAGTCCGACTCGGTCGGTGTGCGGTTAGCTGGACACTGGATTTCGTTTTGCGATTGAATTAAATACCGAAACGAATAACATGGGACATGTAGATCGTAACATTCAAATGACAAATTGACTCATTATTTTGATTATTGGTTGACGTTTCCGCGCATGTTGATTTTTATTTCGACAATAAGTTACCAAAGTTCATTGCAAGCTTAGTTGATTATAGTGAAAAATTAGTAATACTTACTATGTTAGTGTTGTGTGTAATTGTTATTGATGTCTTTATGCTTCGATTTGTTTCAATAATAGCACTTTTTATTTTTATTTTGTCGCTAAAGCATGAGGCCAACACAAACAAACAAACATTAGACATTATAACCGGGTTTTGTAAACAGCTTTTAATGCCGCGTAGTTAATTATGCCTTTTGCCATACGATTTGATTCAAAGTTTTGATTGGCATTAGAACATAGAATTTTTCTTTAAAAGTAGTACACTATCCTAAGTGAATCTCCTAATAATGTGTTTTCTATGCCGTGGATTGACTTCGTTTTATTCGTCTTCGCCTTGATTGTAGATTTTAGATTTTAGAAGAGTTCTCATTTATTTGTGAACATTCATAATCCCTGTAGCTTTTCATAAAAAATATATTGAAATATTTTCGTAGCTACCACCCTCTAAACACGCATTGAGTACGATTGCATGACTTGTGTGGCCGCGATTGTTCTTAGCTCTGTGAGGTCAAAGCGGCCGAGATTCGCTTGGTTATCGCTGGATAAGAGCCCGTTCTGCGCCGTAAGCGCACAGCCTGCAGAGGCGTCGGCTGTGAATACTGTCTCACAAACAATGCAACAATCAATGCGACGAAGTTTACGTAAACGAAAAGTGTAAGACATAGTTTTGTAGAGAAAGCTTGTGCCCATCGATTGCTGCCACTCGTAATTTTTTTGATTTTTTTTTGTGGCTTGTGATCGAGTTTAAAATGCGATGTTACGATTTTTTGCGATTTTCTTCGACCAATTTTTAATGTTTTGCATATTAAATTTTACGAAAATACCAAATACCATATCAATATAGGTAGATACAATAGAATTACACATTCTAAAAAAAATTAGGTCTATACGTTTGTAACTTTAGATGTATTAAAGAAAACAAGAAAAAATACAAAAAATACAAATTTTGAGTTTGATAATTTTTTTAAGGGTGTTCCGACAAGTTTTTTTGAAATCCATATCTATGGGAATATCCTGGGACTGTCTGGATCATGTTCTGAAATTTACAGCTGGTTACCTCTCCGATGCTGTAAAAGGATAAAAAGCTATCTGCTCTCTTTAGTTATCAGACGAGTTAATTTTAAATCACTACTTCCGTAATTTTTATTCATCAAATGAAATTGTGCCACTTCTATGAAGATACACATATTTTAGTTTGATTTGCAGCGCTTTTATGGAGAAATTATTCGTGAAATCAATATTCTCGGAAACCTACATTGTTTATAAATGAGTTAACCTCTGTAAAAAAAAAAAAAAATCTCTTCACATTTTGGCCTCTCAGCAAACCTAAAAAGCAATGGATTAGTTTTGCCATTTCACAACTAAATGTTCGATGTAAAAACTTGAAAGGCGATTAAGGGGACTTGCCTTTTGGAGAAATGTGCAACTTGCCTATAATTTTAGTGAAAATATGTGCGTTTTAGACATAATGAAAACAAAACCTGTATTTTCTTTTCTTTCAAGAAAATCAATTTAAACAAAATTTCGGTAGGCAAATAATAATATATATTTTCATCATATTGTTGTCTTTAAGAAACGGGTTTAAAATAGTGATAAAAACATATCGTTGACACTGCAGACATAGAGACACTGCAACCCAGCTGTAGTTTACTTAGGGCTAACATAAATTAGTCTTTGAATTCGGAACAGAATAATATATTAATTTCAGTCGATTTAACATTATTTTGTAGATACATTGAAAGATGATTTGATACTTTATTTAAAAAATATAAACTAATAGTATAGATATCGTTTATAATTCACCAATATAGACGTGTTATTTCACGTCTGTTAAAACTACCGTTTTATGGCAAAGGTATGTTCTCCGACTGCCAACAGAGGTACCTCATAGGTAATGATTCGAAAGGTCTCTGGTTCGATACCCACCACAGGCAATCCTGACTAGAAATGTTCTTCAGACAACAATACGAATGAATACATGGCCCTCAGAGATTCCCTCGCAAATACTCGTAAATTTTACCTGAGTGCATCCTAAAGAAACTAAAATTCATAATACGTATACCTATGACTACAACTTGCACGCATTTTATCAATAGCATTAAACTTGCTTTTTTTCTGCCAGAAGTAGGAAGCGGCGATGGATAATGATGATGATCATAAACAATAATAATTAATTTCTGAATAATTCAGAAGGACAAGAAAGAGAGCCAACAATGCCCATAACTCATTTTTAAATTCAGTATATGTACGGGAATCGAGTCGAGAAAAGTTAATTACAATTATTTTTTCGGGTTTTCTTTCATAATGGCAAGATCAAAGCCCATTAATCCATTATCGCTCGTAGTAGCAATATGTCAACAACAATACACTTGTCGAACTAACCCGTCATAGGGCCGTTAAAATAAACTTACTTTTATCGATCAAAATAGATTACAAAGTTTGTTACTATTTTTTCGATTTAGTTTGATTGGCTAGGATCTGATCTCGATTGAATATTATAATATTTTGAGATGCCTAGTAATGCAACATAAGTTCACTAGCTCTAGCTCATGTAACAATTTACTAAATATAATTTGATCTCTCACAGTAACTGAAAAGTGAAATCATTTTAAACCTCCTAGTTCGCGCACTTGTAATTTTTGCCGAGTTGGACGATACTGAGCTAGGCCTCGTAAGTGTGCGTAAGAGACATTTTCATTAGCACTAAACAAATTGGAAGATCTACGTTTAGAAATGTCCATGATTAGTAGGCCTATCAACAGTCGGAGTAGACAATTGTCTACTAGAGAGCAAACTATCTTGCAGCAAGCGGCTTAACACAGCCCTTGTTTTTTGGGGGGAGCCGGGGGACGAACATTTTTGTAACCTCAAAAGATCAATTCAGCACGACTAGTTAAAGGGGTACGTAGATATAGTCAGTGGTTTCATCCAAAAATAATATAAGGGTTTACGCTCTTTCCAGTGTAAAGTACAAAGATCGTGCAGAATGGGGGGGGGGTCTGGGGGGATGGAACCTTAGCAAATGATCCGAATTTTTGTTTTATTATTTGTTATGACAGGAGTATTTAAACGAGTCTTTTTTACACTAATCTTATACAAAATATGAATTAAAAAATTACGAGTTACAAAAATTATGTCAATATAATATAATAATATATATATATATTAGTACTTAAGACATAAATTAAAAAAGTGACTACACCGCGGGGATCGAACCCCGGACCATAACTAACCGGGCCCTTGGGCTCTTACCAACATTAAATAGTTATATTAAATTAAATATTAATATTAATATTACATATAAATATTATTTATTATTATAAAATATTAATAAATAATAATATCATTAAATTATAATAAACATAATTTCGAATAATAATGATAATAATATAGCTTATAGGGGTTAAGCACTCGACCTGCAGTCGGAAGAACGGGGTTCGATACCCCGCTCTGATGGATTTTTTAATTTCTGGATCGATTTCCATAAAATAAATACCTCATTATGAAAAACAATTGTGCGGTTGTGCCCCCTGGCCCCTACACCAAATTTAAGGGGGCTGTTGGCGGTTGCCCCGCCAACATACCCCAAACCCCAGAGGAAACTGATAAAGTTTTATCACATTACCCAGCATATTTGTTCTCCACGGGCTTCCGATAAAATAGTGTTAACGTCTGTCTATGCCAGACTATCGCAGGGCCACTGATAATTTTGTCGATATATAGTGGTTCTCTCCTATCTAGAATAATCTTACCGTGTATTATCACATAAAATAATAACTTTCAAGGAACGCAATGAAGAAATATGTGGACGATTATATTCAATAGGAATTGAGGTTTTTACAGACATAAAATAATAATAAGTAGGCTATACGCATGAAGATTGTGTAGTTCAGAGATTTAGATGTTTGAATCACTATTACAACAAGTAACTAATTTGAGCACGGGATTTAGTCAGGTAAACAATGAACGGCTGCAAACACATCTCCACGTATATAAACATGCAATATTTACAAAGATCTCTATCCATAGGAAGTGATCTAATCAACATATAAATTGTAATGGCGCACCGACAGAGCATAGCAAAACATCAGATAAGCCTGGATATTCAGTTCCACCAATCATATTACTAGCCCCTCCTAGATAACACCTAGGGCATTGATATGAGAGCTACGGGCGTGGCGAACCCCGAGCTCGGTAGAGGGCGCCACTTTACGCAACAACACATCCAACAGTTCAGTGAAAATTTGCTATATTTAGCCTATGGTTTTCAGGGTACGCGGGTAAGAAAATACAAATATTTTGACTTTAGTACATAGATACATCTATGAACTTCAATGTAGAACAGGTCTCATGTTATTGCGTTATTTAAATAAATCATTGCGTCTCTGTTTTGATGGTTTGGCAAGGAGCACTTTGGCTTAAAGATACTAAAAAACTGACCGCAAAATATGGGCAGGTGATTGTTTAGGTGTCTAGTATATTTCTTCCTCTCGTAAAAAAATCAAACCCGATGACAATCTGTTCATTATTCACTGTACTACTAGCTCCAGAAAATCGATTGGCATAGGACAATTTCGAGATTTCGATACTTTGCAAACCTAATTAGCGCTAAATATTAAACACAACTTAAGAATGTTTTTGTTTACGTGTGTAGTTAAAGTCTTGATCTAATGATAGGAAAAAAACCGATTCCGTTTGATCCAATACTTTCCAACATTTTCGCTCCAGAATATGTACGTTTTCGACTCTCAAGCTATTGCAGACTCTTAAAGAAAACTAAAGACTGCAACATGATTACTCAAGTTGCTGTCAGAGCAGAAAGTGACACAATACTGTGTCTGAGCACAGCCTTGTGAATGTGGCCACCAGAAAGCGGGAGGTTTGAATACACCATAACTACTACTGCTACTACTACTCCTACCACTGCCACTACTGCTGCTCCTTCTCCTACAACTACTACTACTGCTGCACCTACTTCTACTACTACTCCTACCACTACTGCTGCTCCTACTTCTACTCCTACTGCTGCCTACCACTACTCCCTACTAAAAAAATAACAAAAATTTATTTTGGGGCTTTAAAAAAAAGTTAACATAGATAATCTATGAAACTTCCCCAATTTTTGAAAAAAGTTTGGGGGGAAACAGGTTTAAAAAAAAGGGTTAATTTTTGGGCCCCTTTCTTAAAAAAAATTTTTAAATTAAAAAAATAAAAAAAAAAAAAAAAAAAAAAAAAAAAAAAAAAAAAAAAAAAAAAAAAAAAAAAAAAAAAAAAAAAAAAAAAAAAAAAAAAAAAAAAAAAAAAAAAAAAAAAAAAAAAAAAAAAATTTTTTTTTTTTTTTTTTTTTTTTTTTTTTTTTTTTTTTTTTTTTTTTTTTTTTTTTTTTTTTTTTTTTTTTTTTTTTTTTTTTTTTTTTTTTTTTTTTTTTTTTTTTTTTTTTTTTTTTTTTTTTTTTTTTTGCGTTCCCCCCCCCCCCCCCCCCCCCTTTTTTTTTTTTTTTCTGTTTTACTTTCAAACCTTACTTAAAATATTTCCTGCCCCAAAAATGGGGCTGTCTTTTATTTGCTATTTTTCCCCCCTTACTTTTTAAAAAAAAAAACCTACCCCTTTCCCTTATTCCCTTTACTACTACTCCGGCCCCCATTCAAAACCCAATTTCAAAATTTTGATATTTCCCCACTGCAATTCCCCCCTAATTAGCCCCAAAATATTAAAACCCCTTTTTTTTTTTTACTTTTTTTGGGGGGCAAATATAAAAAAAAACCCACCCCTTTGTCCAATATTTTCCAAATTTCCCCCTCCAGAATATGCCGCAACTCTCCTATTCCCATATCTTGAAAAAAATTTCCCAACATGTCCCAAATTTTTCCCCAACGGAAACCCTACTTTACCCCCGTTTTTAATGGGGCCCAAAAAACTGATTTAATCCACCTAAACCCCCTACTGCTCCACTCTCCACCACTCCCACTACTGCTGCTTTCTTTACCTTTTACTACTGCTGCCCCAACTCTACTTACTTTTTCCTACCACATGCCCATTTCACTTTTCCTACTCCTCCCACTACTTATTTCTCCCCCCAATTTACTCTTTTCTCCTAATTACTCTTTTTTACACTCCCTACTCCTTTTTAACTACAAATGCACCCAAAACCCTCCACACTGTTTCCTACTCCTAATACTATTTCTTTACCACCCCCCTAAGCTTTCTTCTTCCTCTCCTATTCTCTTCCCTTTCCCTCCCTTTTTTCTACTCTAACTCCTACCCTTTACCCTGCCCAAACTCTCCTTTCCTATCCTATTTAAACTTTTCCCCCTTTTAACCCACTCCTACTGCTGCCTACTTTTATCCTCTCCCTATTTTTTCTCCCCGGGGCCACTAGGCTGCTCACTTCCTTTACCACTCCAATATTTGCCTATTCCCCCCCCTCCTACTGGCTTCTCCTAATTCTCCACTCCCTACTGCTGCTCCTCCCCTCCTACTACTAACCTCCACCCCCACTTGCTCTTTTTACCCTACTGCTTACTTTTTTCCCTACCCATTTGGCCCCACTACTTTATTTACTTCTCCTATTTTTGCTCTTTTCCCTTCCCCCCCCCTTTCCTGCTGCTCCTCCTCCCCCTCCAATTTCTGTCCCTCTACCCCCTGCTCCCCCCCCCCCTTTCCCCCAAACCTCCCCTGCCCCCAAATTCCCTCCCCCCCCCCCTTTCCCCTTTTTTAACCCCCCCCCCCCCCCCCCCCCCGCCCCCCCCCCTCCACCCCTTTCTTCTCTATCCCCCCGCCCCCCCCCCCCCCCCCCCCCCCCCCCCCTTTCCCCCCCCCCCCCCTTTTCCCCCACCCCCCCCCCCCCCCCCCCGGCCCTCCTAACTCCTTTTGTTTTTTTTTTTTTAAACCACTGCCACTACTGCTCCCTCCTATCCTATCTTTTTTACCATCCCTACCCTGCCACTTCTCTCGGGGCCCCAATTTCCCCTACCACTGACCCCTTCCCCTACCCCCCCATCTCTTTCCCTTTTTCCACCCCAAAATGGCTCACCCCCCCATCCCCCCTGTTTTATTAAACCAAAACACGCCCCCTACTTTTTAAAACGTTTTCTTTCTAAAAAAGGCAAAATACTGTTTGCTTTTTTTTCCCGGGGCTTACTCAAAATGTTTCAAACCCCCGGCCAAATTTTACGTTTCTTGTACTCCTAAATTTTCTCTTTTTTTACCCCCTTGCCCTTTTTTTCGCTTTTCTACCCCTATTTGCTACCCCCCAATTTGCCATTTTCGCGGTTTTACTTTTTTCCTACCAACCCGGCCAAACTGCTGCCTCTCCTCCTGCTACTCTTCTTCTCCCCCTTTTTCCCCCTTTTTCTACTTTTAACCCAAACCCCCCTACTCCTTCCACTCCATTTTTCCCCCGGGCCTTGTCCTATTTCCTATTTGCTACTTTTTTTCCCTGCCCTGCCCAACCCTCCCTGCTACTTTTTCCACCACTGACAATTTTAACCCCGGCCCCCCCTCCTTTTTTATTTTAAACCCTACTGCTCTTTATCTACCACAAAGCCACTACTGCTGCCTTCCCCTATCCTACTGTTTTCCCCGGCCTTTTAAACACCTCCCACTGCTTTTTGTTTTAAAAACCCCACGGTCCCCTCCTAATCCTACCACCCCAATACTGCTGCTTACCCCAAACAGTTTCTCAAATTCCCACCTTTGGATTTAACTGTGTTTTTTCCTTTTTCTCCTTCTTCTTACCATTTCCAATCCCTGCTGCTCCTACTCCTTGCCTTTTCCCCTCTTCCCCACTGCCACTACTGCTGTTTCTTTTCCTATGTTTACTCTTCTTCTACCACTCCCAAATTTTGCTCTTACTCCTACTGCTTCTCCTCCCACCCCAACTCCCGCTACTCCGTTTAATGCTACTTTTCTTCTTACCCCCTGCCCACTTTGCTGCTTTTTTCCCTTCTCTCCCCCATTTCCCCAAATTCTGCGCTTACCCCCAATCATACTTTCTTTTTTTCCCAATGCCACTACTCCCCCCCACCCCTCTTTTTCCCAAACCTCCCCCACTGATGTTTCATTCAACGTCCAAACCACCCCCACTTTGCTGCCTACTTCTCCATCCCTTCCCCAATGCCACAACGCTGTATTTCTCCTACTTTTTTCTTTTTTCCACTCCCACTACTGCTGCTTTTTACCCCCCAGTTTACTTTTACCCAACCTGCCACTACGGGTGCTCCCCACTGTTTCTCCTTCCCCCTTTTCAAAACCCCCTGCCACTATACTGCTACTAATCCCCCGTCCCCCTTTTTTCCCAAACCCCCCACTTTTTGCTGCTACTCTCCTCCCTATAACTGCTGTTTAAACTCTATCCCTATTTTCTTTCCTCCCCCTATTCCCACACCCCCCTAATATCCCCCAACTACTTGTAATTTTCCCCTTACTCCAAAAACCCCCCTTGGCCCTTCCCCGACTTTTTTTACTCCCCACGTTGCTACTACTCCCAACTACTACTCCCCTTACTCCTTTTTTCCTCCTTCCTCCCACTACCAACGGTTTTCTACTCCTACTACCTTACTTTTAAAATACTCTCAAATTTACTCCAAA
Organism: Sweltsa coloradensis; assembly: GCA_024449915.1. Taxonomy (NCBI): domain Eukaryota; kingdom Metazoa; phylum Arthropoda; class Insecta; order Plecoptera; family Chloroperlidae; genus Sweltsa; species Sweltsa coloradensis. Next base: position 32,238 of record JAMZAV010007433.1, read on the forward strand.
TTACCCTACCTCCCACCTACTTTTTACAAACTGCCCAAACCAACTCCACTTACTGCTGTTCTTTTTCCTTTTCCCCTTCCAAAACGTTTTCTCCCAACCTCCGACTCAACTCCCCTTGCTACCTTCCTTTTCTCCCACTCCCCACTCCCCCCCTTTTCTTCTCTACTGCAAAATTTTTCCTTCTCCCTACAACCAACTCCCTTCTTCCTACTGAAAATCCAAACCTTTTCCCACTGCCCCCAACTGCGCTACTCCCCTCTGCTACTTTTTTCTCCCAATCCCCTTTGGGCTGCGTTTTAACCATTTCCCTACTGCTCTCTACTTTTTCCCCCATTTTCCCTTTACTCTCCCCCCTGTTCTTTTAAAACTTCCACCCCCTTGCACCTATGTTTCTCAAAATTCCCCTTTTCCTACTTCTCCCCCCTGCAAAACTCCCTGCTCCTACTCCTACTTCTTCTTTTTCCCCCGGCCTAATGCTGTTTTTTTACTGTTCTTTTTCTTTTACCACTGCCATGACGGTTCCCTATTTCCCCCCTTGCTTCCCAAAACCCTACCATGCCACAAAACCTTACTCCTACTGACCCCTTTTACCCCCCGCCCCCAAAATGCGGGCTATCAACCCAAACTCTACTCCTCTTTCCAAACTGCCATTTTACTGTCCCTCCTACTCCTCCCAAACTCATACTTCCCCCACACAATACTTGCTAAAACCCCTTTAATTTAATTTCCCCCTTTTCCCTTTAATGCCACTGCTCTCTAAACTACTCCAAACTGCTTTTTCCTTCCCCTTTTCCCCTACTTCTACAAAACCTCCTCCCTTTATTTCCTACTTCTCCCTGCCAAAAACTCCTTCTACTACTCTACTGCAAAACTTCTACCCCTGCCCCTATTTCTTTTTACTCCCTTCCTACGGGGCCTACTCCATTTCAACTACTGAAAATTTCCCCTACTTCTCCCCACTCCACCCTTTTGTCCCACTGCCATTTACTTTTCAAAATAAAACTTTTCCTATCGCTCCCTCCTACTCCCAAACCCCTCCCCTTTCTCCCCATTCCAACCCATCCCTACCCTGCCCCTATCCTCTTATACCCCTATTACCCAATTTTGCCACTACTGCTCTTCTACTCCTATCCCTTTTTACTTTACCCACTCCCAACTATTTGCTCTCCCCCTTCTTCAAATTACTTCTACCCCCCACTCCACACTCCCTCCACTCCTACCCTGAAACCCAAATTCTCCAACCCCACTACCGGGCCAATTTTGCCTCCTATTTTTTCCCTACTATTTGCCAACTACTGTTTCCCTTCCACTCCCTACTTCTAATTTCCCACGGGCCCCCTACGTTTCACTACTCCCTTATTGGCTCCCCCCCACATTTTCCACTATTGCGGCTCCTACTTACTGTACCCCCCCCCTTTCCCCCCCGCCACTACTGCTGCCCCTACTCCCCCTGCTACCCCTTCTTTACCACTCCCCCCAAAACTGCCTTTTTCTCCCTCTTTCCCTTCCCTCCCCCCCCCCCCCTACTGCTCCCTACTACTCCCTACTCCCCCCCTACTCCCCTTCAAACCAAATGCCACTACTCTTGCCTACCCTTTTCCCTTTACTTCTACCTTTGCCCCTACTGCTGCTCCCCAACTCCTATTTTACTCCTCCCCTTTCCTCCCCACTGCCACAACTGCTGAAAACACTGCCACTACTGCCCCTACTCCCTACTCTTCTACTACGGGTGCTCCTACTCCTACTGCTCCCCCTTTACAACTGCCCCACTCCTCTGTTTCCCTTTTTTCCCCAACTCCCCTACTCCTTTTTATTTTCTCCCCAAACTCCCCACCTCTGCTTTTTTAACTCCTATGCTACTCTACCACTACCATACTGCTCCTCCCCCCCTTCCTTCTTCCAAAACTGCACCCCTACCACTCCATTCCCCTGCTCTCCCCTTTTAACTGCCACTACTGCTTTTTCCTCATCCTATTTCTAATTGACCACTCCCCCACTACTGCTTCTCCAACTTTTGGATACTGCTCACCCCTTTCCAATCCCCCTTACTCTGCTCCTACCCCCTACTGTACTTTTCTTCTACCACTGCCCAACTGCTTTTCTACCCCATTCCCCCCACTCCCCACTACTGCTGTTTCCCCCTTTACTTGCTTCTTTTCTACCCCCGAAACTACTCGTGTAACCACCCCTTCTTTTACCTTCCCCACTACTGCGGCCTCCAACCCTACTGTTACCCCTACTTCCCCTACCCCAATGCCACTACGGGCTGCTACTACTACCTAAAATTCCCAAATTTTACTCCCTTCCCCCCTACTCCTGTTCCCCTCTTCTTCAACCCACCCCAAACAACTGCTTTTTCTACCCCTAACCCCCGGGCCACTACTGCTGCACTTTTTTCCTTTCTACCCCTTTTATACCACAAACCCCTACTGCTGTCCTATTTCCTACCTACTATTTTTCCCCAAAAACCACAAAGCAAAACCCTCCCCGCTTCTCCCTAATGCACCCTTTCCCTAGCCATACTGCTCTCCTACTCCTTTTCTTTTTTCTTTCTCCAAATCCCCAAAACCCTGCTTTTCCTTATCAAAACCACTGCCATACTGCTGAACTCCTATTTGCTACTTTTTCCCTCCCACTCCCCCGCTAATTTTTTCCCCCCCGGCCTCCCTACCTACTCCTACCCCTATTCTACCACCCCACTACTGCTGTTTCCTTCCCCTTCCTCCCTTGTTTCTCTTCTTCAACCCCCTAAACACTGCTGCCTATTTCCCCTCCCTACTGCTTTTTATTCTTTTTTCTCCCAAATGCCACTACGGGCTCCCCCACTCCTACTGCTTATCTTCTTTTTAAAATTTGTACCTTTTCTCCCCTTTACTGCCCCCAAACCTTTCCTCTCCCCCTGCCCTACTGCTGCCTTTTTACCCTCCCAAAAAATTTCTTTCTTCTTCCCCAACGCCACTACTCCCTCCACTTTCTAACGGCCTTACTCCTTTTTATCCCTACCACGCCATTCTCCCGCCCAACCCCTACTCCCACTCTATTCTACCACGGCACTACTGCTGCTTTTTCCCTACTGTTTCTCCTCTTCTACCCCCGGGCCACTACTGCTGCCTTTTATCCTATGTTCTCTTTTCCTCCCATTCCCACTATGCTGCCCCTACTCCCTACTGTTCTCTTTTTTAAAAAACTTTTTTTACTGTTTGCTCCTACTTTAATGCCCCCTTTTTCCCGGTCACCCCCTCCCACTTTCTAAATCCCTCTTCCCTCCCCTTACCTTCTGCGCTCCAACTCCAATCCTTGCTGCCCCTTTTCTCCACGGCTTTACGTTTCTTTTACCCCCCCCCTTCCCCCACTACTGCGGGGCTCCAACTCCTTTGCTCTTTCTTCTAACATCCCCACTATTTGCGCTTCCCTACTCCTTTTGGTTTCTTTTTTTAACTCCCCCTACTGTCCCCTACCCCTTTTTAATTTCCCAACTGCGCAATACTTTCCTACTCTCTGTATTTAATTTTCCCTAATCTTACTACTGCGCTTTTTATTTCCTGCAAAACCCTTTTTTTTAAAACCCCCTGCCATTTTTACACTGCCCTTCGAACCTTTTACCCTTATACACAACCCCCCACCCTCCCTTTGGTTTTTACCTCCAACCCCGCCCCCCAAAGATTTTTCAACGAACTCGGTAATCCTTTTGGGATTTCCCATCCCCAAAAAAATTCAACCCCCCCACAACTTTGGGAAAAAACGGTTTTAAACACTTAAAATTCCCCCTTTCAGGCTCCGGGGCCCGGGGGGAGGAATTTCTCCCTTAAATTTATAAAAGGGGAAAACAAACTGGGCTTTTAAAACCCTTCCCACATTTAAATTTACCAGACCCCCATACTTTTCCTTTCAAAACCCAAACCCCGGAACGGGCCCGGGGAAAAAAAAATTGGATTAAACCCCAAACCCCGAAATTTAACCCAAGGGCGGGTTTGTAACAAAACTTGGGAAAGAAAAAAGGCTTTTAACCCCCAAAATTAAAAAACGGCGCCAAAACAAACTATTTTTTGGGGATCCCACCCAAAAAAATTTAACAAAAAACTACCCGGAATTTTAAGAACTGAATAAAAGAAAACCCCCCCCCCCAAAGATTTTTAAAAACTGGAAACTTTTGAACTTATTTGGCCCCTTTTAAAATAAAAAATTGGGTCCCCAAACCCTTTTCGTGAAAAACCCCAAAATTTCAAAGGTCGGTTTGGGGGGGTCTCTTTTTTGGAAAATTCCCCTTACGAGAAAAGGGAAAAAATCTTAGAACTTTAAAAACTTGGCCAACATTTAGATTTTCCCTTAAAATTTTTTTAAACCAAAAACGGAAAAAGGGGACCGGGGAAAAAAAAAAATTTTAAAACCCCGAAATTTTCCAAAGGTGGGGTTAATTTTCCCAAAAATTTGGGAAAAAAAACATCCCATTTAAACCTTTAAATATTTTGTTTTAAAACCCAAAAGGGGGTATTTTGGGGGGGCCTGGGCCCCAAAAAACCCCCCCAAAAAACTTTAAATTTTAAAAATTTTAACCAAAAAAATTCCAAAATTTAAAACCTGAAGCAAACAAAAACAAAAAATTTAAATTTTTTCCCCTTTTTAAATTTAAACCCCAAAAATTGGGGGGGGGTCCTAACTTGGGGAAAATCTTTCCCCAAAAGTATTGCGAAATTTGGGCACTTTTTAGAATAATACGCTTTACTATTAAACGTTCCTTCTTAAATTTTGAAACTGGGCCCCACTATTTTTTGAAACCTTTCTTTAAAAAAAGGGGAAATTTCCCCCGGGAAACCCCCTAAAAAACCCCAATTTATGTGTTTTTCCAATTTAAAAAACTGCTTTTTAACCTTAAATATCTGTGCTTTAAAACCGGGGGGTTTTTTCTACCAAAAAGGGAAAACACCCCTTTTTTCTTTAAACCTTTTTAAAATTTTCCCTTCTTTTACCCTAACCCAAAAAAACAACGGTTAATACTTCGTTCTCTTTTCTCCCACTCCCACTACTGCTGCTCCTACTCCAAATTTTCCCTTTTCTTTTTTTCCTACCACACCTGCCATTTTTTATCTCTCCCCTACTGTTTCCCCACTTTTCAAACCACTCCCACTACTTTTCCTACTACTCCATGTTCTCCTTCTACCCGGCCCTACGCTGTTTCCCTACCAGGGCTCCCTTCAAAACAAGCTGCGACCCCTACCACACGAATTTCCGCCCTATTCCTACCCTTTGGGGTTAAAACAAACCCCCCACACCCCGCCCCAAAGGTTCTCTTAAACCCCCTATTGCCCCCCACTGGATTTTTCTTCTACCCCAAAAAAAAATTCAACCCATTTCCAATCTTCTTAAAAAGGCTCTCAACTCTCAAATTCCTTTTTTTCCCCCGGGCGGTAGGGGGCGGGGTTTTTTTACTATACACAGAGTTAATTTACCAAAAAAAACTTTTTTGTAAAAACTCTCCACACTTTAGTGTCTTCAACCCTGATTTTTTTGTTTAAAAAAAAGGGAACGGGCGAGAAAAAAAATTTGGATGTTAAACCAAAACCCGTAATTTACCAAAGGGGGGGGTTTTGTAAAAACTTAAAAAGGGGAAAAGATTTCCCAATTTAAAATTTGGTAAAACCGGGGTATTTGGATGCCCATAAAAAAAAAAATTTCAAAAAACAAACTGTTGTTTAAAAATTAACATTCAAAAACCCGGTCCTGGGGGGGTTAAAAACTTTTTGGAATTTTTTTGACAAAAAAAAAATTTTAAAATATTTTGGGAAAAAATTTTTAAACCTTTGACTTTTTTTTAAAAAAAATTGGGTAACGGGAAACCGGGTTTAACCAAAAGGAGAAATCAAAATCTAAAAAGGGTTTTAATTTTGGTACCTTAAATAAAAGTTTTTCCCTTAAAAATTATCTTAAAAACGAAATTTTTTTTGGGCCACCCCCTTAAAGATGTCCCTCATTTTAACCCAAAAGGGCCTTTCCAAAAAAAATCAAAATTTTAAAAACGGGAAAAATTTTTAAACCCCATTTTTTGTAAATTTTTAAAGGGGAAAAAACTTTTTGGGCCCTAAATTTAAAAAATACCAGGTTAAAAAGAAGGGGAAAGGGGGGGGTCCCAAAAATTTTTAAAAAAAAATTTTTGAAACTTAACAAATTTAATCTTTCCAAACCCTTTTTTGGGTCCCCAAATTGGGGCCAAAAAAAAAAACAAAAAAAAAGTTAACCCAAACCAAAAAAAAATTTTTTAAAAAAAAATGACCAAAAGCTCCCTTTAAAAATTCGGCTTAAAGCGGGGTTTTGGGGGGGAGGGCCAAAAATTTTTTCCCCAAATTGGGTTTTAAAAAATTAAATCATTCGCCTTTTACACCCAACCCAAAAAAACCGATTTTTAAAAAAAAAAATTTTTTTTTTAAAAAAACCGAAAATTTTTTAAAAAAGGCTTGGCCCTTAAATTTTGGGGGTATAGAAAGGACCCAAAATTTTTTTTTTTCCTTTTCGTTTTTAAAATAAGTAAATTTTTTCGCCTTTGTTGACGGGCCGGCCAAAATTTCGGGAAAAAAGGAAAAATTTTTCCCCAAAACAATTAAAAAAGGAGGGAAGCCCCCCAAAGGTTGTTTTTGTTTTTTTTTTTTTTTTTTTTTTTTTTTTTCCCTTTTTTTTTTTTTTTTTTTTTTTTTTTTTTTTTTTGCTGTGTTGGACTTTTTCCCCTTCCATCCCCAACCCTTTCTCTTAGAATGAATAAGAGGCCCCCTTTCCCCCAAAAGCAAAGCAGGAGGGCAGTTTTTTCCTTTTGTTGCCAAGGGGTCCGGGTTTCGAACCCAGGGTATGTCTGGATTTTTTGTCTCCCGAGCCCCAGAGTTGGGGGGAAAACCCCCCTTACTTTTTGGGGCCGGCCCCTGTGTCCCCCCCCAGTAATAAAAATGGGTTTTGAAGAAAACCTTGTGATGATGCAACAGCATGCGGAAATTTCTTTTTGCGTGCCCCTCCCCCACAGGTTTGGTTATGTGTTGTGAGTTTTGTTTGCATGTAGTAGGGGGTTTTTTTAGTGGCCACCACCGCCGGGTGAGTCCAGAAGGACGAAAGGGGGGTCGTGGTTTAAGGTAAACCAAAAAACTTTAAATTAGCTCAGTTGTCATCAGCGGGGTGAAAATTTTTGGTCGCCCCCAGCTTTTCGGGCCCGGGGTTTTTATTTTCTCTAGCTTTCCCAACCTGTAAAATTTCTCAGTCTATACAAAAAACTACCCCAAAAATTGGTTTTTTTCCCTTAATTGTAGAAAAAAAAAAATACATAAAGAAAAAAAATCAAAATAAGGGACTTACTTTTTAAAAAAACTTTGTTTAAAATACATGATCATTGTTTTACCTGAAATCTATGTGATTAGTTTTTTTTATTTTGGTTTTGGTTGGGTGGGGAAAAAACCCCCTCTGTGGGTTTTAAAATTGTTATTTTTTAATACAATCCAAAATTAAAAATAACAAAAAAAAAAATGGGGGAGATCCGGGGTTCCCGTTTCCCCGGTTTGGGGGGATTTTTTTTAATTTCTGAATTATTTAAATTTATAGTTTTATTTGTTATCCTCCTTTGTAATTAAAAAAAACCAGTTTTTTTATAACTGAATAGGAAAGACGTAAAAATAAATCAAAAAAAATTAATTGGGGAAGGAAAGGTAGGGGTCTTCCTATATTGCAATACACAGAGTGAAATAGAAACATAATAGTTTTGTCAAAAACCCATTTATAAAAAAACAATTTTATTTGAATTTTTATTGACAAAGATTATTTAAGTTGTGTTTTAGCAAAAATCAATAAAAACAAGGGGGTCTGACAGGGGCCCATTTTCAATTCCCGGTATGTGACAGCGATTGTTTCTTTAGCTCAGAAAGGTCAAAGGGGTTCGAGCCCCCCGTTTGGTTATCGGGGAAATAAGGGGGCCCGTTCTGCGCCGTAAGCGCACGCCTGCAAAAGGCGTCGGCGGTGAAAAATTTGTCTCAAAAAACGTGTAAAAAATCAAGCGCCCAAAGTTACGAAACGAAAAGGTAAGACCCCTTTTTTTGTAGGGGAAAGTTTTTCCCAATCTTTTTCTGCCATGGGTTATTTTTTTGGTTTTTTTGGGTTTTGTGACAATTTGAAAATCCCGGGTTACAATTTTTGCGATTTTCTTCGATCAATTTTTAATGTTTTGCATTTTAAAAATTTTACAAAAAATAAAAAAATGCCATTTTAATATGGGTTTAGATACAATGGGAATTTAAACATTCAAAAAAAAAAAAAAATAGGTCCAATTTTTGGGAACTTTGAGTATTAAAGGGAAAAAAAGGGAAAAAATAAAAAAAAATTAAAAAATTTGAGTTGAAAATTTTTTTTAAAGGGTTTTCCCGACAAATTTTTTTTTAAATCCATTTCAAAAGGGAGTATCCTAAAGACGTTGGATCAGGTTTAAAATTTTAAGGGCGGGTTTAACCCCCCTTTAAAGAGCTAGACCCCGTCGCCCCCTGTTTTAATAAGAAGTTGGTGTTTGTTTTAAAACGCACAAAAATTTTCCCAAAAAACCCTTGAAAGAAAAACTTTTAAATTTAAAAAACAGGATTTTAGTAGAATAAAATATGGCGTTGTGAGGGCTTTAAAATGAAAGTTTTTCAAAAAAGGGGCCCTTTACAGGAAAATTTTTTTTCGGGGGGCAAGCCCCCCGGACCCCCACTTAGCCTTTGGGACAACTATCAATAAATTGGTTTTAAAAACCCCCCCCTTTTTGAATTCCTTTTTGGGGTACGCCACTGTGGACTACACGCATTATATGATTTCAAAAAAGGGTTTTAAAAATTTTTAAAAATTTCAAAACCAGAAATTTCAAATCTTTCCCGAAAACCCGGGGGGTTTAACCCACGACTAGAATGGGAAACCAAAGTCGTTGTTTGACGAGTGAGCGGTCATGGGTTGAAATACCGGGAACATTTTATATTTAAGTTTGATAATTATGGGCCCTATAAAAAATAGTGTTATTAAGTTTGTTGGTATAAGGGGCCCTGGGCAAACTGTTAAAAGGCCCTAAGCCCACGTAGCCTAAGAAGGGTAGATAGGGCCCATGGTAGGGGAAAAAAATAAGTTTCCCGGGGACTCAAAAAACATGGCCCCACTCAAATCGCCTAAAAAACGATTTTGGGATTTCCCCAGGAATTTTAAAAAACGGTATTATTTTATTTTTTAGTAGGTTTTATTTCGATTATTTGGAGACAATGTGATGGAAAAATTAAAGACATTGGCCATGGGTGGATGGCCTTTTTTTTTATTGTAGGTATTATAAATAGAGGCTATACACTAATTTTTTTAAAAAAAAATTAGGGGAAACTATACTTATTTTAAGAACAGGATAAACCAAAAAAGGGCTACCCCCGGTGGAAAAATTTTTTAAAAACTGGAAAAATTTCGTATTTGGGGATTTTTTTCCTTAAATAATCATTTATTAACTAAATTCCAACATGTCGGGTTGAGTGGTGGTTTTTCCCCCATTTTCAAGGCTGGGAAAATGAGTACTAAGCTTTCCAGACTCAGTGTTTTTCCCCCAAAACATCTAACTCCTTCCTCTCCAAAACCCAAATTTTTCCCTCTCCCTTTGTCCTCCCAAAGCTTTTTCTCTTGCCACAGGGTTGTTTCCTTTAAAAAAAAAAATAGTGTTAACTACACTTTTGTAGAAAAACCCCATTAAATATTTATGTGCTTATCAAATTTTGAATAAAAAAAATTTTAAAAAAGTTTCACACTTTTTAATTTTTGTTGGTGAAAAGGTTTTTTAGGAAATTTAAAACCTTTTTAATCTGTTCAAGGTAAAGGTTGTCTCATCAGGGCCGAGCCCCCCCCCCCAGGGCCCAGAACCCAGTGCCGCAGCAGTTGCCAAAAACCAGCCTGAGCCAAACGATAGAGCCCCAAAGGGACTGGGTCTTCTCGCCCCCGGGCGGACGTATGTTCCCCTCCCCGGGTGGGCATTGTAAGTTTACCCCCGTAACAGTTTATCCCGCACATGGGGTGAAAATTTAAAACATCATTTGAGGGGGAATGTTCTTTGGCATTTATTTCATTTAGGCAATTATTTTTAATAAAAAAGGTTTTTTAAAAAAAAAACTTAAAAAAAATATAAAAATTTCTATAATTTTATATAATTTTTAACAACATTTTAAAAACCCCAACCCGCTTTTTCTCGATTTTAATATCGGGAAAAAAAATCCCTATAGGCGTAATTTTTCATTTTTAATTATAACCAAAAATGGGAAGTTTACAAAATCTTGTGAGTAAAATCATTTCCCGCCCAAAAGGGGGAAAGAAGTTTCCCCCGGGAAAAGACAAAGTTTTAACCTTTCCAACTTTTGGGAAATTTTAAATTTTTTTAAAAAATAGGGTGTATTGGACATAAAAAAATGCTTTTAAAAATTAGTCCAAAAAATGTTAAATTTAAGCGACTACAGTTGCCCCTATAGGAAATGTCCAAAAGGGAAAAGAGGGTGTAACCCCATCCCCCCCTTTTGCCAAAAAAAATCTGTTTTCAATGGGTTTTTTTTTCAAGTAGTTAGTCTCTGGAACACTTTCCCGCGCCCGTAAGAGCCTCATCCCCGTTCCCCAAAATTTAAAACTTTTGTCAAAACACTTTTTAAAAAAACGATGCCCCTCCTTAAAAAGGGGGATTCTGTTTTAGATTGTTGCATTCCCACGGTTTTATCAAAATTTTTTAAAAACCCTTTTGCTTTAAATTTTTAAGGGGCATTACTCACAATAATTGGCACAAAAATTAAAATTTCTCTGTTTCAAATTCTCAGTTTTTTTCAATTTTTATACTCGGGCCCGTTTTTCAATCAATTTTTGTTTTTTTTTTCAACTCTTTTGGGATTTTCAAAATATCTTAAAAAACTTTGGGTTTTGACCTTAAACATTCTCCCTTTGGGTCTTGAATGGGGCATGATTGGACTCTCACAATGTTCCCTTCATTTACTAAAAATTTAAAAAGTAATTTTGTTTTATTGTATTTTCCCAATTTCATAAAACATTCATTTTGATTTAAAAAATAGTGTATTGGGAGTTTTATTTGTTAGGAAAACCCAAACAAGCCCTTTGCCAAGGAGTAACTAGCTCTTTTAGCTGCTTAATAAAATCTGTACCCCGCCCAATATAGGGGGTTTTATGTCACCTACCACGGTTTTGGGGCTCTTTGGGTTAAAAATGTTTCTGTATATGGTTTTGTTTACATATATGTATGGTATTTTTAAAAATTTGGAATTTTTTGAATTTAAAAAATAATAATAAAAAATAATAATAATAATAATAATAATAACCAGACTTTAAATACTATTGCAACGAGGGGGGGGTTTTTTTTTTAAAAAATTAAAAAAAAACCCCTTCTGTTGGGGATTTTTCAGCTGTCCCAAAGGGGAACACGGGATAGAAAAAATTAAAACATATTATTTTCCATGTCCATGAATAAGAAAAAATATGAAAATTCATATTGGCCTAGATAACCGCGCCAAAATTTTAAATTTTAAATCTTGCGTTTAATCACATGGCCAAAATATATTGCCCCGAGATGGTCTCTTCAGTCATCTCACAACGACGTGGAGGCTTCTTCTATTTGCAATTTTAAAAAGATTTTTATCCTTAAAAAAAAAGCAATAAGAATTTTACTTCAAGTTAACAACAGGCAATCATGTCGGCAGCTTTTTAGACGAGTGAGCGTAGCGAACGTAAGTCTTTCCTAACGCTATACTCGATCGGGCCTTGGCCGTGAGCATTGTCTGTTAAATGTCTGTCTGTCTGTTTGTCCGGGCTCATACGGCCGAACCGCCAAATAGATTGAGCTCAAATTTAAAACAGACATCCGTGAAGAGGTAACTTAGACCTGCTAACAAAATGAGCACAATTCATTTCGATTTAAACCTACAAGAAATTATAAACTGTAAAATAGGCCAAACATTTGGAGAAATTCTTTTTAGCGACAATGTGTTTCACTTTTGAAAAAATCACTGTCTCTTAGATGTTACTCGGTTGCGATGGAGGCAGTGGAAAAAATATTTGTAATGCCGTTATGCGGTGACCAAAGAGTATCGAAATTTGCACGCTCAAGGTATCCCCAAATTCCGCTAGGAGATTGAGTAAACCTTGCAATCTTTACTCGTATTTTGTACTGGCTATGTTTTACATTGTATTGTCACAGTTGATGTAGACTTGACTGCGTTATATGCATTTCAAAACATGTTTAATCATTTTTTAAATATAATCCAGGAATTAAAAAATCTTTTACAACAATTAAGGGGATTGAACGCAGGTCTCCCACATTCCGGAAATAAGGGTGCCTTAGCCAACTAGACTAGGACAACGACTAAGTCGTTGTTAGACGAGTGAGCAAGTCATGTGTTGAGTACCCGGGAATATTTACATTTAAGTTTGATAATTATATAGGTATAAATAAAAGGGTTTTAAATTTAGTTGGTATAAGGGCACGTCAACTGTAAGGTCATAATGCGCCACTCTTGCCTATAATAGGGTAGGGAGATCTTACGTAGGTAAATAATAAATTGAAAAAAAGGCTTAAATGTGTAGGGTTTTATTTTAACGTCAATGTTTTTTCCTCGAATATATATTGTTTGTGTGTCAGGAAGTGCACTACACTGACCAAGGGGTATCGAATCTTGCTCACTAAAGGTTACCCAAAACTCCGAATGGAGATTGAGTAAACCTTGCAATCTTAACTCGTTTTCGTACTGGCTATGTTTCTCATACTATTTTGCAATGTTAAAACACTATAAAAATAATTAATTATAATTAATATTATAAATCTAGAGGGTTGGCATACGAAATAATGTGCAACGTGCATAAATAATCCTATACAATTTTGATGTATTTTGTAATTTTTTAATACTATACAAATTTGAGTTTAGCGACAGAAGATGCGATTGGTTTTTACATGGAATTAGAATAGTAACTGGCGTTACTGTAAATCCATGGTTTGTAGAAACTGGGAATTCGTTGATCTTGATCACAGCCTTGGTACAAACAATTAAATATCTAACAGGCCTTATTAGCACAAAGTATGGGCCATGTTTATTTTGTTATTATTGTAAACAAAAACTCATTCGACGCCGCCATTTATTGGCGTGCTTTCATTTTGTTTATAAAATAATTACTACCACTATAGATTGAATTAATCGAACAATATTTGATTGTTTATAAAGTTTTAAATCAAATTACGATAGCTGGTGGTATTCTTTAGTTGCGCAGATATTTACTTTGTGCGTTATTGACTACATTAACATATATTTGTGTGATTTATTTTGTCATTGGTTTGTTTGTATTCTTTCTGTAGGTCTAGGCCTCAAATACAGCAACGTCCTCGTCGTGAGTTCCGGATACTAGAAAGATAATATGTTAATATGTTTATATCGTTTCTTGCTAATAGCTGTATGAATTTGTCAACCAAATCTAATCTACAATCTTGTTTATGCGTTATGTAATATGGCGCATTATGGCATTTCGTTTGACGTACCCATAAAATCCTATCATTTATACGTAATTTTAATCATTTGAAGTCCCCGAAACTTGAGGCGAGCTCTGCCGATCGTTTCGGGGACCTTTCTCCCTTGCTTTGACCACCACCCCAACGACGACGACCAAGACTACACGATGATGATCAAAAACGATGACAACCATGACATAAGAACCCCCTCCTTCCTCCCCTACCCGTAGCTGGTTCTGACCAGCATGTGACTTTAATTCCACATAAGCTAGGCTAGAGTGTCACATTAGGACCAAACGGTTAGCCTTAGGTAGGGGGAGGAAAAAGAATGTTACCGGGTACTCAAACACATGGCTCACTCACTCGTCTAACAACGACTTTGGCTTTCCCTAGTTTATCAACTTAACATTTTAACAGTCGCCAGTCTTTACATCTTGGAAGTCGCCTGCTACATCAATTCTAATCTGGGAGACTCTAAATAAACAGCAGCATCCACTGTCATCACACCAGAAACCGTGAGAATGTACATGTCCTGCCTTGCAGGCTAGAGTTAACTCAAAATAGTCCAGACTTCCTTGGTGCAAAGATTTATAATATTCTTCCTAAACATATTACCGATATTGGAAAGATATTAGGATTTTTTTTTTAGGAATACTTTAAAAAACTTTTTAACCACAAGGGCTTTTTACAGCATTAATGATTTATTTGAACACTAACCTTGTGCCAGTCAGGTCTTCTTTTATCACCATTTTTTAATTTTAAATATGTTCATTAGTATCTGTGATTGCACAAAAGTGAATTCCAATGTAACTTTAATTGTATTCCTTTGTAAGCTAATGTTTTACTGAAAATGTTCACTGGGGATTAATAATTTACTGACCGTGTACCATGTATTAGTATTATCACACATAAATACCTATGTACAATAAAGAACTGAAACTGAAACTGAACGTAAAACTGGTTTCCTCGTATGCGCTTTTATTTAAATCTTTATGTATTTTATATTTTACGTGCCGCTCTAGTATCTCTGGCAAACAGAAACTAAACACGTTAGTGTTTGTCAATTTAAGAAGTTAACCAACACTCCAGTTTTCACAAATTTCTGGTTCAATTCTTCAAATATCACAAAATACAGGTAAAATCACAGATTGAAGATATATTTAAGGCTATTTGACCGCGTTTTTCTATGTTCCAAAATATGCTACTAAGTCAAAATATAGTAAATGGCTTGAAGCCTGGCTATTTAGAAATCTAAACTATTTTTTTCAAATTTTCTGATCGTACACGGCCAATATCGCCACCTCAAAATAATTCAACTTCAATTCGCCAGAGCACACCTTCAGCGTAGGGGGTTGGCTTTGTGACATAATTTTCAACTGGTTTCTATAGGTGCTGAGAGAAAAAGATTTTTTTAACAATTGTCTTTCCTGGATTTTTTCGTTTGGCGAAATTTGGAACCGATTTGTACCGCCAAACGAAAAAATTTGCAGGATCGACAAATTTGTCTTTCCATGTAATTTGTCGACAATATTACATTTTACATTACATTAATAATAACTTTTGATTGTCAATTATTGAGATTTTATCCAATATAGATTATCGATCCATAATATCGATTTATTTTTATTTATATTTACTTGTTTATTTAACGTCTATCCTATTCATTTAAAAAACTGATTTACAAAGGAGTTACACTTATTGTGTGCATCCTTAAAAAATATTACCTAAAAATGTTATATATAATTTATTTTATTTTATTAATATTTGCATTTATTAGTACTTTAACATGTGAACATATAACAATAAAAATAATTGAGAGAATGACAGACAGAGCATCTGCCCCATAGTACATGTTGGTACAAAATGAAAACTTTTTAGAGGCAGGGAGGTTAATACATGTCAATGAATATTTAGGACTTGACTACACTGAACTGTAAATAAAGAAAAAAACTTTTTTAAACAATTATTTCGACGACTGTTCAGTCATCTTCAAACGGGTTTAATGACATTTAACAAATTACAACAGTAAAAAAAAATCCAACATTTTAAAACATATACATACTGCCCTGTTCAATTTCACTAGAAAAAACTTATGCCTTATGCCATTTCTTATAAAAATTAAATCAGTTATTTATTGCCAACTGACAATTAAGATAAAAAAAATAAAAATAAAAATACACCTTTATAAGCTAAGACTGACTCTGACTTGAACAAAACAATTTCCAAATAGAAGGAAAAGTCAATACTAGCGAGTAACATAATGACGTTATTCTTCACATCCATATAGCCTTAGCAGCTTTCTTTTAACCGAAGTGATGCAGATTGTTTCATGGATGAATGATAGAGGAGTCGTTCCAATTCACATAATGATAGTTCTCATAAACGTGTTCTGCTAGTAGGGATGTCAAAAAGCGTGTAATTCACTAAACGTTTACACCCTACTACAGTGCGTTCCACCTAGAGATTGCAGTGCCATTCTTGCACGCAACTTTCTTACCCCGCCACGAGCTTCCCCCACCATCCGGCCGCTAGTGTGTTGCAACGGTAGGTTGGAAATTTATACCTGACAAGATTTCACCCTAATTGATAACGGCTTAACTCCAGAGCACACTAAAAAAACAACAGATTCAAAATTTTGCGCTTTTAATAACATATTGGACTATTGAGTAAAATAAAAACGTGTCTATTTTCTAAATCTCAAAATCGACCAAATACTTATGAAGGAGAAACTCGCGCATTATTATTATTATTATATTATATTATCTTAATTATTATTATATTATTATTATTATTAATAATAATAATAATATAAGGTTTTAAGCATAAGCCCGCTTTAAAGACATAGTTATGATTCATAGCAATGGTCGTAAAAAAAAAAAAACAAAAAAAGTTTTCCCCGATGGGGATCATTATCAGTTTAGCATCGTTACTAAATAAGACACGTTAAGTCCAAATATAATCACAACCGAGTCTAAATATTAAAAACAACATGTAAAGCATGCACTCACCCACACACTCCACAAATACACAAATACGTAAATAGAGTGTATTTGAACAACACGAGGTGTAAATAATTAATGTAAAACTAAATCACCGCCGAACTCTGACAACAATTATTAAAGAGCAGATAGACCAATACAAGAATAATATACAAACCAACATGTGGGTGTGTCTGAAAGTGCAACAGCAGGCTAATGGCCACGAGCGTGCTTGAGTCTTAATATGATTGACCACGACTATTACGCATTTGCTGATTTTGGATCGGACCGTTGGGTGAGTGCATGCTTACATATGTTTTTCATAATTTATCAACTTAGCTTGTTTGTGATTATTATTTGGGCTTTAAGTGTCTTATTTGTAAACGACGCTATAATGATAATGATAAGTTAATACGAATAATAATAAAAAATTAATTTTTATAATAATAGTAATAATAATAATAATAATAATAAAGATAATAAAAATAATAATAATAATGAATATAAGGTTTTAAGCATAGCCCACTTTAAGGACATAGTTTTGGATCATGCAGTGTAATAAAAAGTTTGCCCCGACTGGCGTTCCCCCCCCCTAAACCCAGAACCTCGGCTTTAAGTGCCATAGCTCTACAAATTGCAGCAAACTTTTATTACAATGCTATGAATCAATCCTAATAATAATAATAATAATATAATAATAATAATACAATAATAATAATAATAATAATAATAATATAATAATAATAATAATAATATAATAATAATAATAATAAGCCCACAACAAAAGCAATTATAATAAAGGTTGTCTTGTGTCCTGATACCTCAATGGTGAGATCTGCACGTTAAGCCAGAGGTCTGCGGTTCGATCCCAAGTCTTGAAAACTTTTACGACAATGCTATGAATCAATAACTAGTCCTTAAAGCGGGCTTATGCTTAAAAACCTTATATATTATATTATTACTTAGTAATAATTATATTATAAACCTATTACATAGTGTTATCCTCGTAATGTCACTGATATTGTAAGACATGCTCAAAGAGGCGAATGTTCTTCACTTCAGAATGTTTTTGGCAATTTTGCATGTTTAAAAAAGAAACGTGTTTATTTTTACTCAGTAGTCCAACTATATTATTAAAAAGCAGGCCAAATCGTGAATCTGTTGTTTTTTAGGGTGCTACTGGAGTAAATCGTTATCAATAGAGGAATCTTGTCAGGTATAAATTCCACCGACCGCTGCAACACATAGATACGGCCAAGATGGGGGGGGAAGCTCGTGGCGGGGTAAGAAAGTTGCGTGCAAGAATGGCACTGCAATCTCTAGGTGGAACGCACTGTAAAAAAAGTGTGTACATGTTTACGTCTACATGCGCTATATCTGTGTTTACTTTTAGTTTTTGATAGATGTACATTCTACGGATATTACTTGTTCTCTGCAAATAATTGACCCCCTCAAGCACCAAGTAATCAAGAGCCCTTCCGGAGAGTCCTACTGATTCGAATTTTTTGAGTAGGGTCTACGAAAGACAACACTTACAAATCGAGAATACGTATAAAATATTGTTAGTAGGGCGGTGGGAGGGGAAGGGGCGGCTGATGTAGCGCAGAGCGCTTGCTGGCCAGTGGCCGGACGCCACACTGCACAGAGCGATGAAAAATGATGTGATTTTTCTACATACAGAGTAGCGTAAGAACTTTATTGAAGATTAAAGAAACAAGTACTTGAAGATAAGATAATAAGGTAAGATTTATTAGGACAATTGACCAAACATGAGCGGGACTGTGCATGCGATTCATTACAACAAGTCCAAGACTAGCTGGTCTGGTAGACTAGTGTTGGCACATTTTGTAGGCCTACATCTTGAGTACTGCAGGAAAGAAGGAACGTTATTCTTATTGTGTCGTCTATGTAAATCGTACAGAAACAGGAAGATACAGTTTCTTATAAATAAAATGCTGTACTTACCTATTGTTTTTGTTCAAAAACAAAATTGCCGTTAACGTTTTGTGCTTTATCCGACTTCTGTTTTTCGAAAAAAAGTCTACCTGCTTGTCGAAAAAATTTGTTCCGACGACACCAGAAGACGCCGGAATGGCAAGATAGGATCTTGCTATCTTGGCAAGTCGAGGGAAAGTCATCTAGGTTAGATCTTCCACCACTTCAGTGGGTTGAATTTGTTGCTGTGGGGAGAATGTACATACCGATCCAAATCTTGAAGTAAACTTGGTGCTGTACTGGTTCCTTCATAGCGTATGTTTGTCCCAAGAATAATGGCATAGGGTCTCTTCGTCAACCTCCAAACCTCGGACGCTTTTCGTGGGTCCTGTTCAGCTTTCGTGACTATGGATAAAGAACGCATTGAAGAAAACTTATGCCTGACTTCCTCAATAACTCGCTTAAGTTTTATAGATATTGTGTGATTAATAAGCTTCAAAAGTTGTGAACGTAGTTCTTTAGCATGTCCCTAGATATGAACTCAGTATGGTAGCTTAGTTGTTATCTTAATAATCAGGATCACCTATTGACGGATCTATACTTACTTACGTCCAAAACCCTTGCCAAAGCAGGAAGAAACTCATTTCATTAGATCTGCTTTAACAAACTCCTTAAAAACTCTTCACAGCTTCCGGAGTCGCCGTCTTGAACAGCTAAATGCTGCGCGGACGAGAGCGTTAACGAAAGGTCCAATGACAGACATCGTGACAGTCCTTGTCTGCCCCTAGCGCATTAGTGGTTAATTTTAGTGGGCGCCAGAATAGGAATCATTTGTTCAATGATGAACCAGCTGAATGTTCTTGAACAGTTCTAGTGTGCGTGCGTCCGTCTGTTTAACGCAGAGCGTGGTCACTCAACAGCGCAGACACACCCAGCGCTTGTTCTGTTATGGCAATTCGTTTCAACATTTTTTTATCGAACACGCTGTTCCACCTGTCGTACACTTTGTATCAGTTTATTGTTTGGAAGACTAAATGTGTTGCTTTGCTCGAAGCCGTCGTGGCTTAGTGCTTCGCTTCCACGTGCCCATTCTTACGCAATAGCGGAATCTCATTCAGCCACATTACACTTACAACTGCAAAAAACAAAAAGTACGCACAGCACAGCCCTGTAATTCCTTCACCATTTCGCAGTCATCAAGAGTGCGCACACATTAGCAAGCATTGCCCGAACACAGCACAAAACTTCGATCGGATGTCAAATCGTTCTGCAACAACTTCACGAGCGCCCTCGGAGATTGTGAGCCGTTGTGACTTTCTGCAAACATCGCCGTAATCTAGCACGTTGTTGTGCAGCTGCCAAATTCATTATAGATGCAGTGCTGGTAACTGTCAGCGGACTCTGCACTTAAACGATGACCGACAGTCGGGGTCACGACACATGGTCTGCCATTGTTTGCAACCCTTTGATTTTAGTTTTTTGGGAGATGGTATCAAATTTCTTGAATGATCGCAGTCATTGTGTTCTTGACGGTACATAATATTTAGGTTCAAGAAATTTAAAAGCAGAGCTGAAAAAAGTTTCCTTTCACTAAACTTCATTGGTAACACATTGCTAGGAGGCAATCCGCAATTAGTGAGAAAATAGAGTCAGATTGGTCTTACGAATGCCCGCGGGGGGTTGAAAAAAAATGAGGAGATGATCTTGGGTTCGGTCTTGTCATCTGGCTTACCCCAAGTTCTCCACTGGATGTTCGTGTTTGAGATGAGTGATCATTGTGCCCGTGCTTCCTGATTGTGTAGGATTCCTTCCCCACACAATCTACATTTCACATGTGTTTTCCCGCTTGGGAAGTATTTCCACATACACTAAACATCTGAGTGCTAAATAAAAAAACAGCGTCTTTACTTCGCAAGTGAATCGTATCAACTGCGGTGTAGAACTGTCGACTGAGCACTTGCTGGGTTTCATTCTATTGCCGACTAGAATTTCCGATGACTCAACGCAATCGAGGTGGATGAATAGAGAGAAGGTTGAAATAGGAGACGATTTAGCGCTCGCGCTTAAATTGAATCACGAGAAAACATCATTCGGCGGGCCGCAACCCCCCCCAAAAAAAAAAAAAAAAAAAAAAAAAAAAAAAAAAAAAAAAAAAAAAAAAAAAAACGTGGGGGGGAATTTATAAATAGTCATTACATAAAAACGTGAATCGTGAGAACGAGATCACGAGAAAACAGTACAATTTTACACGTCTACCATCCTATCTACTAGTCTTGAGTAACAAACTTTATGTTGCGCTTCATTAGTCTTATGTTCTTTTAATCCTGACCTCCAGTGGTGGAGACCACTCCTTTGTAAATTTTTGTATGTTATCTCATTAATAAATAATTCATCATAACTCAGTTCAACATGTCGGGTGAGTGGTGGTTTTCAACCATTATCTAGGGCATAGAAACTGTAGAACTAAGCCATGGCAGACTCAGTGTTTCCTTCCTCATTATCTTCCTCCTTCTCTCAACAATTTACTCCACGCTCTAATGTCCTCCCACAGCTTGACTCTTGTCACATGCTCCCACACTTCATCCCATTTTTCCAAACGGCTTTCTTGAATTATAATCTTTCCATTTCTCTCTTGGCCTTTCCTACTCTTCTTTTCCCCTCCTCTGCGCTTCAAATTCTTGTCTGGATCCCTCTCCCTTCCCATCCTTTTCATATGTCCAAACAATCTTAGACGTTTCTCTTCCCAGTTTAAACCTCATCTTCCAGTCCCGGTTGCTCTTCTTTTCTGATTACATACTTCTTATCTGTGTCATCTTGGTAACTCCCTTGATACTTCTTAAAACTTTATTCTGCTGCTTCAGCTGACTCTTCTTTTTCCCACTGCCCATGTTACTGATCCCCCCCTCCCCCCCTCTCTCTCATCCTACATTAGTACAGGTACAAAATATGCCTTGTACAGCAAATGTTAATTTTAGTGGAACAACTCATTCAAAGAACTTTCTCACCAAATTGATAAAACACTTCTGCTTTTTGCACTCAGATGAGTTTATCTTCAATAACATTTTAATTTTAATTTTTTAACCAGGAACAATTTAATTGCCATTTTAAAATGTACTCTTTCCAACCATATTCCTTATATTTTATTTCCCCCCTCTTAATACACTCATACCACTCATCACAAACACGACGGGACAATTATTAAACATTTCTGTTCAAAACTACTGTTTTTTAACTTTCCAGTCTATGTATTTAATTATTCAGAGACGCACTGACAGTACTGTATCTAGAATAAAATACGGCGTTCTAATGCACTTCTTATTCTTATCAGTCAATCGCATTAAATCACAGAAGCTTAGATTCATTTAACCCCATGTCCTCCATAATATGTGACGTCAACGCAATGCCAACCCGCAATTGCATGCAAATCATTGCAAGTACCTGAGCAGAGAGGACTACTTAAAAAATACAGCTCGTTCAACATTTGAATAAAAATTGTGAAAATAAAGTTTATCAGATGATAAACCATTGTTTTACATAGATATTCGTTATAAAAAGTTGACTTGAGCAAAGCTGAATATGTTTAAAATCCTAAAATGATATTACTCAAAAAGCTTTTGTTGCTGTGTGTGGCTCGTTGCCTTGGTGTTAGCGTACCTGCTTCAATGCAGAAGGTCAGGGGTTTGTTCCCGCCAAAACTCAGAAGTTTTTTAACTCCAGTTCGTGTCTTAGGAGTTGTAAAACGGTGACTTTGGAGAGTTTCTAGCAACGAAGCACATAATAAATTAGAGTTGTTCTGATCGGCCCTTGTTGATTATGGCTGGTTGATCGCGAGTGTTATTGCACGTCCATAACCACTGATTGATTATATTTCTATAAAAATATTGCATCTGGTTGGTATTATCGCTCACTTGTCGATTGCGTCGGCGCCTACAGGGTAGGCTTAGTCGCTTTGATTTTCTGTCCCCCCACTGAAAATCAGTTATATAACTGAGTGGGTAGACTCTAAATACAATTTATTAATTTATTTTTTATGCCGGTTATGGAAGCAAACGAGGAAGAAGATGAGGGGTGCTGAGCCTGGCTAGCAAGCACTAGAAGATAGCCCGAGAAAACTGGTGACTCGTCACCCCCGACACCGACGAATGTTGGAAAAGGGTGTTTGATATATATATATATATATATGTATAATTATATAGATATATATATATATATATTTATTATTTAATACTAAATTTACAAAATCCAGGTAATAATCATACTTTGATTTCGTGCTGAAGACCCAGTCAATGTAAAGAGCTCTCATTGGCTCGTGCGCCGCCTGGAGGCGTTGTCAGCCAATCATACAGACCGGTCTTACTTTTCTTCTGCAGGATTACAAAATGTATATTTTATTCCGTGATTCAAATAATTTATCTTCTCGTATGTTGATAGTACATGCACCCGTTTAGGATTCAGAAATTCGAAATTGATAAACAAATCTAAAGATTGGGAAAATAGTAAGCATGGAGAAACCACTTATGCTGTTGTATCGTTATTAATTCTCCTCAATAAAATTACAAATCAAAATGTATGTGTTATTGTGTGATTACACATTTTACAAGAATGATTAAAATAACCTCTGGGGTTACATTATTATGTCTCGTTGCTCAAAGCTAATCTGTTTCATAACATAGTAGAGAAGATAAATCCGATTGAACCAAATTTTAATCGTTGAAATAAGTATAGTATCAACAATTAGGCAAATTCTCCCCGGACAAAATTAAACAGTTTTAATGCTACAATTTACAATGGGTTTAAGGGTAGTACTTTGTAACAAGTAAAGGCTTGACACTTGCATAAACCCAATGCATAGTCATAACAGTGGTTGCGAACCTATGACATTTTGAGTACTTTAGGTGGGCACAACGAGACGTTTAAAAATTAGAGTATGAGAAAACACCAAGGTAGGGATAGGTTACATAGTTACCCACTTACATAAATACATATTAGTATAAATTGGAGAAGTGTTGACAGGTTGGGAAAGCATAGGAACGTAAAGCCCAAGCCTGAAGGGCTGGGGAACAACAAACTTTTCACCTTTGCACCACATCGCAGGTGAAACGTTTTGTTGTTCAGCCCTTCAGGCTGGGGCCTTACGTTCTCTATGCTTTCCAAAACCTGTCAACACTCTCCAATTTATACTAAAAATAGCCGGTTGGCCTTTTCCAAACCTTGTAATAAATACATATTACAAATTAATGTTGGGTAAAGGCAAGATTCCGTGGCTCATGAACTTGACACATTTTGTTTTGAACACGGTGTAAATGCACTGTAAGCTATAACTGTGTGCCACATTATTTTTTTAATTTGTAAGGCACTCTAAATATTTCTAGGGTAAAAATGCTTTTTATTTTTAAATTTTTTTAGGACTTAATATATTTTTTTTCTTGTGGGTCGTGGAAGCAGTTTCACCATAAAATTCGAAAAAATGAGCATGTTCCAAATTAGATACAAATTATTGTATAAGAAAGAAAATGTGTACTTTCAATGTCCGTTTAAAAACGATGTATTTTTTTTGATGGATTAGGAAAATAATTTGTTTGTTGTTCTTTCCAAATATTAAATATTTTGCACTAACATGATCTTTACTGTTGAATTTCCGCGGGGACAATACCCCAAATCCTTATTGATAATATTATTTGAAATGTCAATTCACGAACCCCCCCCTTACCCTTGTGTAGCTCGTTGGTCTTGTGGTTGTCTACTGCTTCCAATGCAAGAAGGTCCAGGGTTCGATTCCACGTAAAGTCAGAAGTTTTTTAACTTCGATTTGGACCTTAAAGGGGTATTTAACCGCTAAATTCAAAAAAAATATATTTCATTCAGGCTAACTAGTAATGAATTTAGGCAATTAACAGAAAAAATTATTGGGGCCACCATGACCTCCAAAAAAAAATTGTCAAACATGACATATTTCGAGCTAGGTCCCATCGGCATAAATCTCCCATAAGAAAAACATGGGGACGATCTTATATGCCCGTGACCTTGGAGGATTTGATCCAAAAAAATTATTGGCCATTATTGACGTACTCTACACCTTTTCTGTAAATTCTCTTATATTTTGTTTGTAATTTGGCAAGTAGTTCGGTCAAAATATGCTGAATATCAAGATGGGGTGTGATTTTGGAATGCATATTTTTGCGTGTTTGAGGTATATTTGGGCAAAGTTTCAAGACAAAATGTAAAAAAAGGGCATTTTAGATTGGTACATGCTCTTGTATCTATGTGGGACCCAAAAAAAGAAGCAGGTTAAAGCGATTTAGGAAATTTCCCAAACCACCAAACTTTTGCAAATTCTGGATTCAACAAAAATTTTAAAAATTCATGTTAAATCACAGTTACAAGATATAATTTTTTAACTGTCATTTTAGTGAGTATTGTGCTATAGAATCATGTGGTTAAAAAATAATTTTTGACCTTAATTAGCCCCCTTTAGAAGGCTGTTCCAGACGCATGGGTGAGTCCCCCAAAAATATTTATTTTGTCGAATTTATGTTTTATGTGGATTATTTGGTGACATAAAAGTCAAATTTGAATTTTTTAAAATAAAATTGAAGGTGTCCCGGTAGTTTAAGTACTCCAGTTTCTGCTGTCATAAAAAAAACTACTGTTCAAACGGACACAATTTGGTGTGCCTTTAGAATGAAGTTTCATGAGGGTTATAGTTGCGCGATTGTAAATGTTTACAATAGAATTTCAAACTGAATTTTCTCGCGTACCGCTATGTATTGTCTGTAATTTTTGTCAGATTTTAAAATTCTGTCATTTCTAACCAAAGCAAATTCATAATTAAGTGCTGTGACATTCACTTACCCTCCTTACCTCAGCTAGCTCAACGTCGGCTCGGAGAGTACAAGAATGTGTGAATGTTACAAATTACGTAACAAGGCCAATCATGTTGAATGAACTTGCATTGTTAAAAAGAAAAAAAATGATTGTTGTACTTAGGTTAATTAAAATTCGGATTGTTGTAGAGCTGGGAACTAGGTGATTTAAAAAGATAAAGATTTCTTACAAAATAGTTAGATTATATTGAAATTAAACAAACAAATAAAAATGACAATTAAAATACAGAAATACAATAAATGAATATGACAGGTACCAGTTAACCCGAGAGTAGTCGCGTGTGGTCTTTTAGACCGACTTTTTTTTTTCAACAGTTGGTATTTGCACAGCGCGCATGCGTGGCTTGTCTAGTTCCGCCTCCCTTCCCAAAATAGATTTGTGAAGCCATGGTGCAATACGCGATTTCAGTTTTCTGCGAACTTCAATCTCAGATGAGAGGTCCTGTGTGGTTTGCTCGCGTCTTTTGACCGCCTGCCGCGATCTACTAAGGGAAGGCAAAAAATATGGCATACTCAATCACTATTATGAGACAGGTATTTGTTATTGTAGGTTGATTATTCTTCAACATACAGTGTTGCATAAATATACTGTCTTGGTTTACTAATAACACGAACTACGGGTTTCAAACATATTTTATACCTTTTTGAAGGTTGATAACCTTTTCTGTGTTTGATTGATATTGATTGATTATTAATTGATTATTGATGAAATTGATTAATATAACCAGGTATGCGTTACAGATATTATAAATTACCTTATATTCGTAATCAAACGAAATCCTAACGTTATTAGCCCATATAATATAATTTTTTTTTACGGTCTAAAGGAACCGCGCCGCGACTACTACGTTACAAAACAGGGGCGCGACTGACTTCGTGTTAAAGTAATCCCTATATGGCCATTATAAGAAATTTAAATAAACGATACCTATGTTAGAAGTCTTGAGTTGAAGTATGGGGGGGGGGCGGTGATGTTGTTGGGGAGTGAAGTAGATGATCAAAAGTAGTAGCGGTATGTAAGACCGGGATGACGACTTCCTCTCGTTAGATTGGCTGCTCGGCACTTATTACTGGACCTTGCGTGTCGGGAGGGCAAAACTGTGGAAAGGTTGTTACTGTTCAATGGATATTTAGTTGGCAGATAGTCGACGATCTGCTTAGATTGTGGAATTGTTGATGAATCAAGAAATGAATGACGTCGTTATATAATTGTGATGTTGTGATGTCGATGAAGACGGAAAACATTTATTGCCTTGCAGATAATAAATTTCGCACTCTTGACACACGCCACTCATTTCAATATCAGGTTACTTTAAACATTACTGCCACAGTACACAACACAACCGTCCTCCCAGAACTTGACCATGTCACGACTACCACTCTCCCAGAAGTTGACCATGTCACTACGATCACTCTTCCAGAAGTGACCAACGTTCGTCCGAAGACTTTCATCCTTCTTCCAAGACTGAGCATAACAGCCAATCAGAGTATTGATTTAAAATTATGTCATACACAAAATTAACCAATTAGGATCTTCAGGGGTGTTTAAGAACGCCCAAATTGGCCTTGGCTCCCCCTCGAAGCTACTTGAAAACAGTTTATAATACATAGGTTTTTTGATATCTTAGGGCAACTAACTAATTAGAAACACTCGTCAGACGATGTGAGAACTGAAAAACTATTAAGTCTTTAAGTCCTAAAGTTAAACAAATAAAAGGCTGAGATTGTTTATAAGGGTTACAAAATGTTAAAAAGAGATTGATTGTAATGCGTCTAGAATACCGACACCCCTTGGCTATTGAGAAAGAGAAAAACTTTGACCTCGTCTACAATTCTATTTTTATGTTACTAAAATTACTTAAAATTCTCACGTGCATAGCCTACGAAATAGACCTGTGTCTGAAGGACACTTAAAAATACACATTAATAATAAGAGGGTAGGACCATATCGTCTCAGTGCTGTGCATAAGACATTGTGGCGAAACTGCACTTTCCAATGTGCTATCGCACTTTAAAATCGGTTAAGAACTTTTCAACGTGTAATGGCAATTTAGAGTGTTTTGCAAAAGCTCCCGTTTTGGTCGAAAAATTCCTCTCGGCGAGCTCGGAACACGGCAGACCAGTGCTTACTCCTCTCGACATTCCGAGCGGTGGAGCTCCATTGTACTATGACCCTCCTCGCACACAAACAAAAACACAAACGTCTGACAGCTCTGCGTCTCAAGCAAGGATCTAGGTGAAGGTCATATTGCCTTGTGAAGTCGCCGCAGTCACCAGATGCCGTGCTTTCGTAGTTTCTGTGCATGCAGTTCATATTCACATTTAAATCGTTTTGTTAGTAATGTAGTAACGTTGTATTGGATGAGCGAAGCGAAGACTTCAATTTCACCGGACCCCCAAAAAATATAGCTCGGCGTGTTTTTTGGTTTGTGTTTTTTTTTCCTGTCTGTTCGCTCTCTACCGGGCAAACGCATACACGATCTTGATGAAAAATGTAGGGGGACCTGCGAAATCTCTGAACTTAGATTGCTAAGTTTTTGGGTACAATGGAGAAATATTTCTCTATGAATATGTACTTTTACGCGATTTTTTTTATTTTTAATATTTTCTGGACATTTTGCCGATTCTGAGCCAAACGGCTGGGGCTACAACGTTCATATTTCACAATGGACATTAAGGTAATGGTGATGTATTGCTTCTGCAAAGAAAAGTTGAAAAAAGTTCAGCCAGGAATCCATAGAATAAAGGATTAATATGAGTTTCTTTAAGCGTATAATAACAATTAACAAGTAACAATCGAAACTTGACAACAATCACCTACAGTGCATTCAAAAAGCACTTGCAAAGGAAAAAGTGGTCCTAGCAAACCCTAAAACTTACAAAAAAAGCTCATCCCATCAACGCGGCGGGGACTTAAGCGTCTCGCCTAGTTTTTGATTGAATGAAAATATAGGTCAGACCAATAAACGCAACTTCTTCGGGGTAAAAACCGGAAACGTCTCACTCTAGTCACCTTATCCATAACAAACTATAATATTTGATGAACCAAAATGAGCTCCTAATTGAAACAGTGAGCATTGTCTATTGAAAAGTGTACGTGGCCAATGGGGCATGACGTCAAGCACCCTCTATTCCAGCATTTACACGAACACATGCAAATTTACAATACTGCTTGTAAGTTGACACATTACTATAATAAAATATTTTACAATGTTGGGGAAAGGGATTTGATAAAACACTGCCCTGTATTTGAATGACTCAAAAGCCGACTTTTTTTCGACTAGAAAGAAAAAAAACAATCGCTGTGTTATTGAAGTGAAGCCCTACTATTTCAATTCAGCAATTATTTACAGTGTGTGGACACATTCTGTGCCAGGAAATGTGAGTGTGTCACTTCAAAACAACGTACTGTGAAACGTGTCTAGTTCTGCACGTAAGCCTACATCTGGATTTCCTGCCCCTATGAAGAAGTATACATGGTGGTAACTCACACTTACAGAAATGTTTTATCTTGGAGGCGCAAATAATCTTAAATGTTATATATTGGATATTGCTTAACGTTTCATATTTATGCAAACTTTGATAATCGAGAGAAGGGACGGTACGGTAAGGGATGACGCGGGGGGGACAGGGGTGGACAGGCCTGTGCTGCGTCAGAACCAGCCACAAGCGTATGGGGAGGGCAGGGGTTTCCCCCACGTCGTGGTCTTCTCCGTCTGTGTCATCTTCCAACCGTATTGTCATTGTCGTCGCCGTCGGGGAGGTAGTCCAAAGGGAAGGGGAAAGTTCCCCGACGACGACCCAGAGCTCGCCATTAGTGTCCAGGAGTAAAAGTCCCTAATCACGGGCCAAACCACGAGACAGGTTGCGAGTGGAATTAGAAGCGCCCTAAACACTTACTCCAATAATAAGAACAAGAATCTTACTATAAAATTCTACAAAGTGTATTTGAGTAGCGACTTCTATGAACATCATCAACACATGCGGATAGGAACGTTTTGATAGTTGGGGGGGGGGGGAGCCATCAGCAGGTTTGAGGGTGGCAGCTGGGGTCTGTGGGCCCTTCCGCTGAGTCGAAAAAAAAATTCACCATACTACAGTTATTTCGTCATGTTTTTAACTGCCTCGGACTCTAGAAAAACAATGTTACAGCAACTATCTGTGACTAAAAACTCACACAACATGAACCTCGTTGAAAGTAGCCCAACTTAGTAAAATGTCAACCTAATTACAATGCTTTATTAGCTTTCATGTGTTTGTCTATCTGTATGCTGACTTTATGTCTGTCTAGCGACAACATAACTTATAATCAATATTTCATTAAAAGCTTATATTAGCTTATTGCTTGTCTGTCTGTCTGTCTGTCTGTTCTGTCTGTCGGCTGTCCTGTCTGGACGGAAATCTTATAATCAATATGTCACCCACTTCTCAATGTCCAATCTAGCTGAAATTTTTCCCAATACGTATTCCTTGCTGACAATACATGAATCAAATTAACAGATTCACTAATTAATCAATAAATTAATCTTAATTGAATAATTAAGGTTTTATATGGGAATCGATATTTCCACCCACTTCTCAATGTCCAATCAAGCTGAAATTTTTTATGCATATGTATACTTGATGACAATAGATGAATCAAGTAACAGATTCACTAATTTAATCAATTTAAGTAATCTTAATAATTACAGTTTTATATGGGAATCAATATTTCACACTTCCCAATGTCGATCGAGCTGAAATTTTTCACACAGACGTATATTCTTGAGGGCAAGAATGAATCAGTAACAGATTCACCTAATTTAATCAATTAAGTCATCGTAATTAATAATAACGTTTTAATGGACTGATATTCACCCACTTCTCAAAAGTCGATCGAGCTGAAAATTTTTCACACAGACGTACAACGGTTATATCAGCTTCAGTGTTTGTCTGTCTGTTGTCTGTCCTTATTGACTATGCACAATCCCGTGCGGTGAATAGTTGCGTTCCCCTCGCGTGCTGGTTCGACCTCACAGTTGATCGGATGGAGGTGCCAGCGTAACTACTGTTATATCACGTAGGAATGGATGTTATAATATATATAATACAATAGAATATACCAAAATATAAAAAAATAAATACATTATCGTTAAGACTAAAAGTAATAAAATAATATACATGAAAAAAGATAATTGTTTAAAGCAACGCTTATATTTAAAGTACTAAAAAGTAAAAATAAATTTTCGCCCAACAAATTTTTGCCTTACTTGGAAATTAAAAGCGTTAGGAAGGAAAGCGCCCAACGCTTTTAATTTCGAGTAAGGCAAAATTGTTGCTTACTTGGAAATTAAAAATGGTTCATGGAAGGAAAGCGCCCAACGGCTTTTAATGTTCCGAGTAAGGCAAAAATTGTGGGCGATAAATTTATTTTTTTACTTTTTGTACATTTAAAATATAACGTGTTTAAAAAAAATTATTTTCATGTATTATTTTTTTATATAAGACGTAAGAACACAGAATAATCGGGAGTTAGAAAACCCCACACAATCTTACTGGCTGCAATGATAACTCATACATTTTCAGGTATTACTTCTCAAATGTGAAATTTATTTTTATTTTATTATTAAACGTCTATCCTATTCAATTATAAAAAAACTGATTACAAAGGACAAAGAAATAGATCTTTGAATGGGGGTTATTTTTTTTGGGGGGGGCGAGTGTCAGCAGTGAACAGTGGTGGGTTCATCCCCCCCCTTCCTATACATGCCTGCAATCAAAAGCAATCACATGAGCGAGCTAATGAAGTAATGAAGGAATGAATGAATGAATGGATAGTGGTGAGAACATAACTCTTTTGTTCATATTTAGCAGTAACAGCATTGCATTTGTGGTTTTATTTTTTTATTTTTACTCCTGTCCTATTCAGATAATATAAAACCTGACTTAAAGTTACTATGATTTATTAATCATGGTTGTTTTTTTTTTTTTGTTTTTTTAAATTAAAACAATCCTTCTCTTGTGGTTTCATACACTTAGGCCTGACACTTGTTTGACAATATTATTAAAGGGGGCAAAAGATAATAGAACGATGAAATACAGTTTAAAAAGTATAAAAAATCAATCCAATCAATCAAAAAAACATTCTATTTTCAACTCCTCACACGAAATCTAAAGCTCAAAATAGTTTTTTGTTTAAAACGGATAATAACAATTAAAATCAACCCCAAATTTTACTTTTTGGACGCCCCTGTACGCCGCATCCCACAACCTGGGCACTGCCCAACAAGTGTATTATACTACATAATAAAACCCTAACATAAGTTATCAGTTTAACCAAAACGGGCATTTAGGGGACATTGATTTGAGTTTGGAAAACTAAAAATTGTTATTTCCGGGACATCGAGAAAATTAAAAATTATGCTTAACATTATATTTTCAAATCCTCACACGATCTTAAAGCCCAAAATAGATTTTGTCAAGCAGTTTGGCATAAAAAAATTAAAACAGTGAAACTCATTCCCCAAATTTTACTTTTTCGACGTCACTGTATGCCGCATCCAACCAGGGCAACTGGCCAACAAGTGATTTATACTAAATAATGACCAACCCCTAAAACATAATTTATCAGTTTTAACCCAAAACGGGCAATTGGAGCCATTTGTACTTGGATTTGGAAAAACTCACAATTGTGATTTCCGGGACATACGAGAAATAAAAATATGCTAACATCAATTTTTAAATCTTAAGACGAATCTAAAGGCCAAAATAGATTCGTTAAAACGATTGCATAAAAAAATAAAAACAGTTGAAAATCTCCCAAATTTTACTTTTTGGACGGCCCTGTACGCCGCATACACCACTGGCCACAACAAGTGGGATTTCTACTAACAAATATTCACCCTTACATAATTTTCCGTTTTAACCAAAACGGGCAATTTGGGGCCATTTTTTTGTACTTCGGATTTTGAACTAAAAATTGTTATTTCTGGGACAAAACGAGAAAAATAAAAATTGCTTAACATTCTTTTTAAAATCTCACTATGAATCTTAATTCCCAAAATCGCATTTGGCAAACGCTTTGGCCTAAAAAAAAACAGTTGAAATCATCCAAAATTATTTTTTTGGACGGCCCTGTACGCCGGAGGATCCACCCACTGGCCAACTGACCAACAAGGAAATTTATACAAAAAATATTCACCTCAACATATATATCGGGCTTCAACCAAAAACGGGCAATTTGGCGGCCATTTCGACTTTGATTTTGGAAACCAAATAAGTTATTCCAGGTACATACAAGAAAATAAAGATATGAATTAAATATATTTGTCATTCCTTCCACGAATCAAAAGTCAAAAATAGATTTCGATCAACGGTTTGGCCTTTAAAAAATAAAAACGGTACAACCAAAACAGCTACAATGACCCTCCTTGGGACACACCTGTACCCCGCACCCACCACTGGCTAACTGGCCAACAAGGGATTCTACTCCAAAATAACCAACCCTCAACATAATATATGGGTCTCCATTTTCCGCAGGGGGGGGAGGGTTTCCACTACCTAGTTCTGGTCTATAGGTAAATATTTCAGCACCCTCGGAATTTTAGAAAACGGCGCCCCTGGGGTTTAGCTACGTAAAGTAAGTATTTTAGTATTAAGTATTATTATTATTATTTACATAAGTTATACTAGTTTTAGGCGCTTAAAAAGCTAAGATTATTTGCGCCTCCAGATAAACAATAATCCTCTAACAAGTTTGAGTTACACCCACCAGCTATACTTCTTTCAAGGGGAAATAAAATATCAAAAGAAAATATGAATAATTAGCCATTATAATAAAGAAAATCAAGAACAGAACTTCTTTGGAAAAATGAAAGCTTCCTAAGCTGAGCAGTTTTACATGTTTACGTGGAGTGTTATTCTCCGAAATTTGCAGGACCCACGGATCACAAGAGGTTGCGGATTCGTGATCCACCTTTCTTTCTTGAGTTCCTATTCAAGCCAGGCGAAGAAGAGGAAAAACCTGGATCGGGGCTCGATCAAAAGGAAGCGAAAGTAACAATTATAATATTTTTTTAGTAATATTTAGTTTTAACCATCGGACGCTATTTTTTAAAATCTCGCCGCCTGGCCCTGAATCCCCATTTTTTATTTTTTACGAAATGGGGGTTGCGGAGCGCACCACAGCAAAAAAATCACTGTGTAACCTTTTGGTCTGATATGAGACAATTTCAAAGATATTTAAATATTATTGTTCCCTGCTTTCAAATTGTATAATTATTTTGATAATTAATTACATTTAAATAATTACATGAAACTATTTCAGCCAATAATATTTCATTTATTGTGTAATGACAATTTATCAGCCACGCTCAGTAATAAATAATGACTAGTGTTTGTGCTTCGTTATCCGCCGTCGTCATGGCCCATGGCAGCTGCGGTGATTAGTAATCGATGTCCGTGTACTCTGTGTGCAGCATCACATAAACAGTCACCCCCCCCCCAATCGTAATCTTATGTGCGGGTTGGAATGTTTTCTCGTTCACTGCGCACATTATTGGCAAGTGCACCCGAACTCTGATCATTCAGTGATGTCACACATAGCTTGTGAGTGTGGAAACATTACTTTCATCAACATTTGCGCACAAACACAACTTGCCAGTGCGTGCATAAATCTCCCCGACGCAATGACAAGTCCCGGGTGACCTTGTGTGTGATTGCTTGCATCGTTTTGAATGGTTGGTATCAATAAACTATCTGAGTTTCATCATGCAAAACTCCGTCACGTTTTTCGCACCGTGGTGGACCCCCCCCCCCCCCCCGAAAACATACCCCACTTCTTGCCTAATTCACCAGGGCGTAATAGGCACTAAGCCAATTACAACACTCAATTTCGTGACTACGGTCACAGATCTTCAGTCGAAATGAACGCGAGCAGAGAGGCTGATGCTTCCAAAGACCACTTACTTGGTCTCTCGAGGAGACTTCACGTCCGGGTTTGTGAGCAGATCAAACCAGGATACAACTGGGAAGCTGGAAACTTGTGAACGTCTTGGACTTGGAGATTTTCTCGGATATTTTGGATTTTGGAACTTTGGAACGTGGCCGAGGAACTGGCGAGATTTGGAACTTTCGACGTTTGACGGATTTTGGAGCTTGGAACGGGGGACTGAAATTTGTGCGAGAATTTGGAACTTGGAACGTTGGGCGAGAACTTGACCTGGGACCTGGTCAATATCTACAAATTCACGAATAACGATAACACGGTAAAACAAACTTGCTATCTACGAACAAACTTTTATAAATGGCTGGCAACTTTTTATTACTGAGAACTTTTTATTATTGAGAACTTTTATTAATGAGAACTTTTATTATTTTGCAAAACTTTTGAGAAATGTGATAACATGTTTTGTAATTATAAATGTAACATAACTTGATTGATCATATAATTGTATTTATGAAACTGGGTTTTGTTAAAATTGTGTAACTTTCGTTGTCTGTCAGTCCCACTAATATTTTATATTCCGTTTCTTAAATTAAACTTCAGCAGTTGGCAAGACACTGACTTGAAGCTAGACCGGCGCACTTTCTAAGGTTGGTAATTGTTTTTCCACAGCTGTTTGACTTGAGTGACAGTGGAATTTTTGTTTGATGTTTTTCAATTTTGGATAAAATAAAGTAATTGTTTATTGTTTTAATTTGTTCGTGGGGCTTGTTTGCTATTTAGCGACATTTGCTTCAATAGTGGGGCTTGTTTGTGTGGGAAGGGCTATTAGCGACATTGGCGCGCCAACTGGGTGCTTGATCTATACACTACCCGAGATATAACTAAATAACTAAATAAAAATATAAACGTGGTGCTTGCCAACTTTTAAACTAAAATTTTATTTTGAAAACTGAATAATTAAAATCAAAAATGAAGTGAAAAGGCGACAAGGAGGTATTGTTCTGAGGTTATACAATGTAGAATTCATGTTACTAGTTGACACGACACTCTGAGATCATGGATGCTCCAGAGGTCCACAACTCACTCACAAACCCAGGAAACCCACTTGCTGAGTCCACTCACCTAGGCCTAGAATCTCCCTAGACCAGTGATGGAAATCACAAGGCCTAACAGATTCACACCTAAGCCTGGCCCTAGAAATACTTCTACAGGTACTACGGGCATTAAACCAAACAACACAGGAGTCTAGCAAGTGAACAAGATATGTTTCACAATATGTTCAATAAGTATGAAACACTTTGATAAGGGAATTGCGGAACTCCCCCCCCCCCCCCAAAAGCAGAAATAAGTAGGCCTAAAAGAATGTTTAACTCACTTATGAAACAAAGTTATAAAGGATATGAGGAAACGTAGAGCAGGTTTTGCCAAAATAAATGCAACGCTAGATTAGATAAGTGAGGAAGTAGAGCAGAACTAGAACGAGAATCAAAATTGATGAAGATGAAGTAGGCGTAGAGAGAGATAGAAACAGAAACAGATGTTGAAGCGTTGTCTTTGTGATAAAAAAAATGTTGGGTTATTGGAGAATGCTCGAGATATTGAGGATTGCCGGGTTAATAATAATAATAACCAATGATGTCGTTGAGTTAACCTAGTGTAAGTGATAATGAAGTGAAAGTGTAGGCGAGATAGGGCTAACAAAAGACAGTTAGTGATGAAGTTTGATAATGGGAGAAACAGAGTATAAGTTGAATTTAGTTGTGATGTAAGTGAAAACGTAAGTGATAAAGTGAAAATAAAGTTAAAGTGATAGTGGAAGTGACGTTGATAATGTAACTTACGTAGAAGTGACGTTGTATGAGAGAAAACGGAGAAACCTAAAAATGAAGGGAGAAAGGGAAAACTTGTGTTAAAAATAATAAAATAAAGTGGAAGTGGAAATCCCAAAGAAATTTTAAAACCCGGAATACATTAAATATTTAGTAGTTGACCCCGATAATGGAGGGAGAATCAAACCAGTTGAGAACAATGAGTTACTTGATAGTGGGGAGATGAGGGGATTGAGGGTACTTAATGCGTAACAAAAATTTAAATAAAAACAAGCGTAACTTAAACGTAAATATTTTGGTAGGATGGTATGGTAAAACGCGAGGATAAAAATTAAAATCAATTGACAGATGGTTGGTGATTTGGGAAATTGAAAAACTTTACTGACATAAAAGAGAAGGGAGCGTTGGAAAAAATATGCCTTCAGCAAAAAATCAGAAAAGTCATTTAACACGTTTTTGAAAAGGGAAGAATTCTAAATTAAATAAACATCACCAGTATAGACGGTAGGGAGCTAGGACACCCAGGTGTCAACACTAGGGTACACAAAGCCTAAACAAAACATAAAATAAAACTTGCTTTTCATAAATTAAAAATATGTACTTTAAACTAACACAAACCTAATCAACAACAATTTATAAACTAAACTTGACTGCTATTTAGAATATAAATTGGGATAAAATAAAATTGTGAATTATAATTACTTTGAATTTATTTTTTAACGAGGACTAAAAATAAAATAAATATTGAATTTAAACCAGAATGGATAGAGAACAAAAAGTGACAAGGAGCTTTGAGGGGATTAAAACCTACCAGTAGAAAAACACAGTAGGCCTAAATTAAATTACAAACATTTTAAAACCTACCAGTTTCTAAAATAGAAAATGCGAGATAGATACGTTAATTTTCAACCCAGTATATAAAACTTGACCTTGACTTAAAATAAACTAAACAATTTGGATGCATGGTGGCCAGCCCTCCACAGACAGATAGACACTCCAGTTCGAGCTGTAAAAAAAAACAATAAAAACTAATGCTTTACTAGATAAGATTAAACAAACTTCACTGACTGGCAATGGTACAGACACTAACAAATATTCAATATTTAATACACATCTTAAAGGAGAAACATTTATAAGCACAACTTAGGTTTCACACTCTAAAACTGGCATTGTCACACACAACTTGTTTTGTCACACACATACTATGTGTTTGTCACACCCAAACAAAATATAACCTCACATTTTTATACATTAAAACTTTTGAAGTTAAAATTAGCTAATATTGGATTTGTTTTCAAACATTAAAAATAAACTACTTTTTTACTAAAATAATTTAAACCTAGTTTGGACTTGTATAAAAGTAAGATTTTAAATTGTAGTTGAAATGTGAAACGTTGAAAGTGAACTCGGAACTCTGAAGTTGAATTAATTAAACTTGACAAACCAACTTATTTTATAAAACTAAACTTAGATGTTAAAATTTAAAAATAGAAACTAGAAATAAATAGTAAATTTGAGAGCTTTCAGGAAAATA
The DNA here is from genome assembly GCA_024449915.1 of Sweltsa coloradensis. NCBI lineage: Eukaryota > Metazoa > Arthropoda > Insecta > Plecoptera > Chloroperlidae > Sweltsa > Sweltsa coloradensis. Next base: position 69,825 of record JAMZAV010007433.1, read on the forward strand.
AAAGTAAGGATAGAGAGAAGTGAAACAGAAAACAGATAGTGGAGTGTTAGATGATGATAAGAGGGTGAGTTAAATGCTAGATTGAAAAGGTGGTCTCGAGTTAATGTTTAATAATAATAATAATATAATGGGTAGTTATGTGAACGAAGTGATGAAGTTGATGAAAGTTGAATTGATCATGTCAAGTGGCAATGTTGGTTAAGTTGAATTTTATGTGGATTCCCATTGTTATGTGGTCGTAGGAACGATCTTGGTTAAGTTGAATTTTATGTGGGACGTAAGTGACGGTAAAGTGAATTTTATGTGGAACGTAAGTGACGATGTGGTAGTTAAGTTGAATTTTATAGTGGGTTTTATGTGGTCGTTAGGAAAGATGTTGGGTTAAGTTGAATTTTTTGTGGTCGTAAGTGAGAAGTGGATAGTGGGATAGAACAATTGAATAAAGTTGAAGTTTTTAGGTGGTCTAGTGATGCGAACTTAGAATTAAGTAAAGTTAAAGTGGAAATATAGCAAGTTATTAACTCGGGAGTCACAATAATCTGGTATTTAACGTAGCAATGTGAGGGATAGGACAGTGAGAGAGTGATAGCGAGAGGATGAGTATAGTGAATTTTATTTTATTGAATAAAACATAACTTGACAACGTGGATACATTGAAACTATTTTATGAATAAACTCTTGAACTTGCTTGGAACTTTTTGCAATTTTTTGTTGGAACATAACCTCACTTTGAATTTATTGAAACTTAACGTGAATTAATACGATTGAACTGTAAATGGAACGTCGACCTTGAACTTGAAGGGATCGTGAACTATTGTGCTTTGAAAAATAATTGGGTAATGTATAAATCAGATGGGAACCTAATACTACGGGATTGAATTTGAAATAGTTTTGAACTGAACGTTGTTTAACTTACAACTATTTTTAATAAATTTCAAACTGGATTTGACAATAGGATTTAATAATAATAAATAAAAATTTGCTCGAGTAAGCTCGGCTAATAAAATAATACTTGGACGTATTCTGGATTTGAACCAAACCTTCGTGGAATTTGAACCTGAACAATTTTTAAAAATTATTTGAGATGATTTGAAAAGTGGAAATAAAACTTGGAACTTGGCGTTACCCTTGTTTTTGCAACCTTGTGTATTACCATATTTTGTTTTTGACACTTTTGGAATTATAAATTTAATAATAATTTTTAAAATAATAATTTGACTTTTTGGGATGATATTGGATAGAGCCTAACAATAAATTTTATAAGTTTAAATCATATGACACAGAAACTAGATGAGGATGGGGGGATGAACTGGGGACAGTCAAATGTTTTTCAATTTTAATTTTTGGCGGACTTATTTGTTACAACAATAACAACTTTGTCCACATTTAAATACAAACACCTACAATGACATGATAGTGTACAATTTTAAAAGAATGTATGTATCAATAAGAGAGGACAGACGTATTGGCTGAACCAATATTTACATCAACCTTATAATTAAATCAACTTTAGTAATCGTGCATAATTAACTTGTTTTGTTGTCATCGTGTAATATTAGTGAGACATGTAATATGTATACGCTTTTGTAACAGTTCTCCTGTATAGGTTTTGTTGCGTTATATATTTTTTTTATGGCGTTTTAAGTATTTAGCGATGTAATTTTTTTGACGAGTAAATACTTTATTAGATATGTTCTGGTGCGTTTATACCTGTGAGTTAAACATTTATGGAGGCCTGTATGAACAGCGAGCGAGTGAGTGGGAGAGGGTTTAAATAAATAAACCACAGTATAATTATTGACCCCCCAAAGCAAAGGCGAACACGTGTAAGCGGAATTTTGGATGTCAGTAATTCTTACCTGGGGTATTTGAGGATTTAGATTCTTTGTCCAACCCGAACACTAGTACAGTGGAGTAGTGGGATACCAATTAACAAGTTGAACTTTGAAATTAGTCTGATGGAAACATATCGAACCTATGAATTTAAATTAATTTTAAGGCGAAGAGCGGGCGGTTTTCCATGTAAGACCGGACCAGGACACTATATTTACTACATATTCATTTTCGTATCATCAATCATACCTTTGTTTTCTCATAGCTGATTTTTTGTATGTTTATTATACCTTATGTTAACAACAGCAATGACTGAATAATTTTGATCGCAATCATAACTTGTGACACTTCCCCAATTTCAATTTTAGGGGTTTGGAAAAAAAAGATAAAAAAAAAGCCCCAGCGGGCAACTTGCATTTACATAGTAAATGTGCTTACCCCAGTCTAGAAACATTGTAAACATAAACACCCAAAACCCTGAGTTCCCTAAACATTCACAATGGGAAACTAGACTTAATGTATTTTTAGAGGACTCCGGGCAATTTTTTTGTGTTTGGGTTTAAAATTTGCATTAAACAAGTTTTAACCTAAAATTTAAAAAAAAAGTTTTTTTTGGGCTAAACACCAATAAACCCCATTTGATTTACAGCTAGCCTTCCACCCAAAAATGTAAATCTACGTTATAATTACAAATTTACTTTTCTTGGAGTCATCGCATAAAGTGAAAACTTTCCCCACTTTTAAGAATCAGTAAAGTCTTTTGGGAATCACAATAAATTTGGCATGCTTGTCTGCGAAAAAACTATTTATATACAAACATTAATAAAATTTTTTTTAAAAAAAATTAAAACATTCTCAAAATTTTTTAAAAATTTATCCATGTACTAAAAGTAAAACTTTTAAAAAATTTAATTTGTGGCCCCCTTTAGAATAAAGAAATTTTGGCCAGCTTTCATGTGGATTTGGGGGCCCAAAAAAATTTTTAATTTATGGCACCCTCGCTCCCCGGGCAAGTGCCCTTTGCTTATTAAAATTTTATTGATTTATTTTATTTATTTTATTTATTTATTAACGTCTACCTATTCATTTAAAAAAAATGATTTAAAAAGGGAGGACAACAAAAAAAAAAAATTAATTACATAGATACGAAAAAAAACAAAAAATTTTACTTTTTCGAAAATTTTTGAAATAGAGCATTAAAAACAAAAAATTGCATTTAACACAAGAATTTGGAAACCCAAATTGAATGATATTTTTTCTTTTAATGAATAAATCAATAAAAAAAAGGGTGGAGAAGAAAAGAAAAAAAAAGAAAAGAAAAGAAAAAAAAAAAATTAAAAAAAAAAAACGAAAAAAAAAAAAAACTGATTTTTAACGATCCCATCAAACGAATATGGGGTTTTGGGCCAAAAAATAAATAAACAGAAAAATCGGGGGGTATAACAAACTTTCGGGGAAAAAACCCCCGAACCCCGAATCTTTATTCTTGGGTTCAATCTTCATTTTTGGGGTTTAAAAATTTGGGATTTAAATTATAAAAATTATATCAGATATATAATTTTTTAAAAAATTTCATGTAAAACCCTGATCACCCAGCAATGATACAGGACACCTAAACAAAGTTGCAAGCTCCATCGTGGGGGGCCCAACCAGAAAATCAGGTAGAAAAATATATTTAAAAAAATACATTGTTTTTTCCCCAGTCTTGGGCAATTTTCCCCCAAAAAAAGGAAACTTTGAAAATTTAGTTCCTTTCCCTTTAAAAAGGGAACAAAGGGACTTTCCCTTTATTTTCCTTTTAAAAAAAAAAGGAACTGAGACGTTCCTCAAAAAACTATTCCTTTCACTTTCCCTTAACCATCCTGATTTCAAAAAATAAAAATGTGATGGGAGTCAAAAATATTTTTTTCTTTTATTTACCCAAAGTGAGTCCCAGGCCTGTTGATTGATTGAAAAAAAATCAACTTTTCAAAGTGAAGAATGTACTTTTTTTAAATTAAAATTTGGCTAAAAGTTTAGTCTAAAAAGAAAACAGATTAAAGATTTTTAGATTATTTGCCCCCTATATAATATACATAAGTTTTTGTGAGTATTCACAAATGTAGGCCTTTGATTGTGGGCCTAGTTATACGTACACAAATACACAGAAAATTATCAAAAATTTTAACATGCTATTTTTTTTAAAAAAATTTAAAATTATTACCCGGACATTTTAGGGGCGTTTTTTTTTCGAATTAAATGTCCTCTTTCATCCGCAAATTGTGGCAGGGGGTTAGTATGCCCCCCCCCCTTTACCACTGGCAATTTTCCAAAAAGATTATACTGCAAAATAATTACCATAACAATCTTTTTTTTAAATCTGCTAGAAGTCAAAGCTAGGTGAAACTAAAATTTAAACACATGGGAATAGAGATAGAAAGGGACGGGCCCTTTTCCTTATCTTGTTTATTTCGCCAGCATTCGGGCTCCACCCCCCCCCCCCCAAAGGGCCAACGCTTGGGGACCTTGCGACTAACTGTGACAAGATATACACCAGATGCAAGGAACAGTGAGTGTTCCTGCAATCACGACGCTTTGGGGCCTGCCCACTGGACAAGGGGATTTATCTTTTATCCCAGGTTTCCCCTTTAAATCTTGCGACGAAAGCTAACCGGGGGGTTTGTGAGAGATTTTCCCATTCCCCGGGGACTTTTTTTTTGGGCCCAGGGCATTTTGGGAAATGGGGGGGGGGTGGGGGCCCCTTTTTTTCGAAAACACAAAAGGTCACAAGAAAATTTTTTTTTCATACTGAAGTTTATGATTTTTTAAGGTACGGGAATTGTGGAATTCAAAGGGGATTACGACAAAAGGGAAAACTTGAAAAGGGAAAACTTTAAATTCTTTCCCAAGTTCCCCCGAAATGTAACTTTCACGTTACAATTTCCTGATCTAAGAAAAGAACGCGTTCCCAACAAAAGTTCCTGAAAAAGGAACGCTTTCCCCGGGGAACGCGTTCCAAAAACGCGTTCCCCCCCAAGACTGTTTATATCATAATAAAAAGCAAAAATTAAAAAACAAAGAGAAAAGAAAAAACCCAATTATAAAAAGGTTTATAAAGGAAAAAATTAACATTCCACAAACACACAGACAATAACTTCAAAAAAAATAGTAAAAATAAATTTTTTTTGGCTCTTTGTTTCATTACCCTTTGGGCTTAAATTTTTTACTTTTAAATTGTACAAATTCCTAGATCAGTAAAACTGGTTTTCTAATATCAAAAGAAATTGAATTCCAATGGGAATACCCCTTTCTTTTACATAAATGACTTCTAAATCTTCAAAATTTTTAAATCTAGGAATTTCCAATGATTTTATTAAAGAGAATTTCTATCACGATCAAAATTTTTTTTTTAAAAAAAAATTGGGGGAAAGAAAAACCCCTAAAAAACTTTTTCCCCTTTTTCAAATACTTTGTATTTTTAAAACCACCCCCCGCCTAAATTTCATCCCGAACCCTAAAATTTCGGGAGGAAAATTCAAAACGCAAAACCCCCTTGGGTTTCAAGGGAATGGAATAAAAACAAAATGGGGTAAATTTTCTCTTCTGGGGGTTACAACATACTCAGGTAGAAGGGGCCCTTACTGGCCCAAACCACTAACCCCAATAATAAAAAATAACAAAAGTGAAATAAAAGAATTCTACAAAGGAAACCTAAACATTTTTCTGGGTTAAAACAAACCTCTAAAATTCTATTTTTTTTTTTAATTTCCAAAAAATTTTTCCCTAAAATTAAAACCTTAATTAAAACACAATTCATAATGTTTCTTAAAAATTAAATTAAAAAAAAAAACAAGGGAAACTCCAAAAATTTTAAAAATTTTTCAAAAAACCAAAAAAAGGGAAAAATTAAAAACCCAACCAAAACCAAAAAAAGGGGGCCCAAAAAAAAAAAAATCCTTCTTTCCTTCAAAAAACCCCCCCCCAATTTAAGCCCCTTATGAAAAAAATCCCCTAAATTTTTTTGCAAAATTTAAATTTAATAAAAAATTCCCAAAATTTAAACCCCCCAAATCTCCCCCCCTCTTAAACCTTCTTAAAAAAACCCCCTTAACATTTTCCAAAATAAAAAACCCTTTTAAATAAAACCCCCCACCCCCCCCTTTAAAAAGCAATAAATAAAAAAAATTTGAGCCCCCCCAAATAGAAATTTTTCCATTCTATATAAAGAAAAAAGAACAGGGGCCTTTATTGGATTATTTGGGAACTCCCACAAAATTATATTGAATCCCCTTTTGAACTAAAAATTTGAAATATTTAAATAAACCCTTTTTTCTTTTAAAAAATAAAAACCCCCCAAATTGTAAAAAAAATGCCCTTACTTACCCCCTGGTTTTTGTTAATTTTTCCCTTAAAAGAAAGGAAAAAGGGAAATGGAAAAAAACAATGCTTTCCAAAGATTAACAAAAACAAAGCCCCAACCTTTCCCTTTAACTTTTAAAAAAAATCCCTTTATAGAAATTAAAATCGTAAAAATGGCTAAAGGGCCTTTGGGGACCTACATTTTCCTAAAAAACCAGCTTTTTGCCCCCTTAAACCTTCAATGCACCATTCTGAAAACCCTTTTTTGGTGAAAAAAAAACCAAAAAAATTTTCCCCTACCAGGAAAAAAAAAGGGGGGGGAAGGGGAAAGGGGAATTCCAAAACCAAAAAAAAATCAAAAAAAACCCAAAAAAAAAGGCACCCGCCCAAAAAGAAAACCGGGGAAAAAACCAAGAAGAAAGGGGAAAAAAATTAGCGCAATACCGAGGAAAATGCCTTTTCCTTAAACATGAGGAATTCAAAATTTGGAATTTAAAGGGGAAAAAGAAATTTTTAGGAGGGAAAAAAGGGCCCTCAAAGAAATAAAAAAAAAACCCCAACTTTTAAAAACCCCAATCGCACATAAAAAAAATTTTTTTTGTAACAAAAACCAGCACACCGGGAAAAATTAAACCCCTTCCGAAAAAGGGGCAGCAACCATTTTTTTTCTTTGAACCGTCCCCCTTAATAAACTCCCAAAAATTTTTAAAAAAGGGGAAAACATTTTTCAAAAAAAAAACCAAAAATTTTTTTCCCCTTTTAAAAAAAAACTATTTTTCCTATTTCTTCCCCTTTTTTTAATTTTTTCCCCCGTACTTTTTTTAAAATTTAAATTTTTTGCGAGGGGCCCTAATTTTTCCACATTCTTTTTTTCACCATGGGGCGGGTTCCTTTTAAAATTTCCCCCTTAAATTTAAAAAAGGGGGGGAAATTTCCCCAATTTAAGTTCCCTCAAATCCTTTAACCAAACTTTTTCCTTTTTATTTTGAATGGCCACCCAATTTAATGGGAAACCATTAAGATACCCTTCAACTCCCTTTGTTTCCCAAAATTTTCAACATTCTTAAATTTCTAGTATTTACAAATTTGGGAAAGAAATTTTTTGCTTATTAATCTTACAAAAACACAAAAAATTTTAATTCATGCCCCTTTAAATCCTAAACTTTTTAAATTTGGGAAGGGAATAATATTTTCATTGTGTTTTTCCCATAAAATGAAAATTTTAAAAAAGCTGCCCTATTTTTAAAACCCTAGTAACAGACTTTTAAATTGAAACCAACCCCATGTGATTAGAAAGAATTTGAAAATTTCTGGTAATGTCTTTTATTTCAAAAAATTGTTGAAATAAACCTAGAAAAAACAATTCATTACCCTTCCGTTTTTAAAATTTAAATTTACAAAAACTATCAAAACAATCTGAAAATTCTTCAAACCTTTACGGTGGAGCTTTATAAACTGCTGTAAAAATCGGGTTTTGGCTTTACATTCGGAACCCCAAAAATTTAAACTGACTGCAAATCCAAAATCTTAAACGGAAATTTAACTTTACACTTTGATACACTTGACATGGAAAATTTTCAGCAAAAAAAAAAAATAAATAACTAACCCCCCCCCACCCTTTCCCCGTCAAATCTTTGCATTTTATAATTGTCAATAGAAAAAACCGTCTGAACAGTTTTTTAGTAGTTTCACAGCAAGCAAAAATATCAAAAAATTTTAAAGTGCAAGAATAATTCAACTGATCTATGTACTTATCCAAAAATTTCAATATTGAGATGTCCCAAACTTCATTCCCTTTTGGGAAACAGCTAAACCATTAGCAAAAAATCATTTATATTTTGGGGGTTCTTTTTTCGACATCTGATTAAAAGATTTGTAAAGTAAAAATTTCTGACACTTGAGGGGGAAAAAACAATTCATTTCAAAAACCATCTCGCCCAAACTCTTTGTTCGGTTTTTCAGTTCAAGAAATCTTTTAAAGCCACATTTTAAGGCCCCTTGCTTCTATTATAAAAAGTTATACACTTATTTCATTCCCCCTGGCCCAAATATTTAATCAAATGCCTCATTGGGCATATTTTTTACATACCCCAGGAAAAAAATCTTCACAAGGTACCGAGCACTCTAGGGGTTTAGTTTTTTTGTTTTTTTTCAAAATTTAAAAAGGGACAAAATTTTTCCCCCTTGTTTAGCCATTATGAATGAAAGAAATTGTAATGTTATAATCGGGAAAAAATATAATTTAAATTTCCCCAGGGGTTTTTCTGCTGTCAGAAAAGTAAAAAATTTAAAATTTTGAAGTTTGTTTTTATAACAACAAAGTTCCCAATTTATTTTTTTTACAGAAAAACAAAAATCCAATCCTTTTTTTAAAAATTTACTTCTTTTTTAAAAAAAATTTTTGATATAAATTTGGTTTAAAAGGGTACTTTTAAAAAAAGGGAAAGGGTTTTTAAAGTCAACAAAATCAAAAATTTCTTTAAAAAAATTTATTTAAATGAGTATTTAAGGGCCCCCAAAAACTTGCGTCAAGGTGACACTTTATGAAGACGGTTTTAAAACAAAACTAAATATTTTTAAATTCCTATAAAAATTAAATGAAATTAAAAGTATTTGCTCACCCCCACACTGAACCCCTAAATAACCTTATTGATGCAAAACACTATCTGAAAACCTTTTAATGCTTACAAATCCAGATTAAAAAACAGGAGTGATTTTTAGGGTTAAAGTTTTTGTAAGAAAACCCCAAAAATTGAGTAAAACCCACTGATTATTTTGTAAAAAAATGAAACTAAAAATTCCCTTCAATGTCACTGTAGGATAAATTTTAGAAGATCAAAATGCCGTCAAAATTTGGGTATGGGGTTTTTGTATTTTCCCTGTAAAGATAGAAATATCAGGGATTTTCTAAGTTGAAAAATTGGAAAAAAGGGCAAACGCATTGTCAAAAAAAAACAAACTAAAATACGGCTATGGCTTCTACCTTATGAAAAAACAGAGAATTTTGAAAAACTTTAAAAAAAATGTCCTTCAAAAAAAAGCAATGAAGATATTCTAAAAATTAAAAATTTTTGTTTCACCTCCTATACCCTTTACCAAATTAGAGGTCACAAAAAAAATCCTAAAAACAGTAACAATAGGGTTTTAAAATAGGCAAAAACCCCCATTGCACATTTTTATTTATCTACAAATGTTATGTAATTAAATTTAATGCGCTTTACATTGTTCCCCCCACATTTTTGATTATTTTTTAACCCTTTTTTAAAAGGATTATTAAAAATATTTTGGGTTTTTTAAATTTGCTTCTTAAAGTTCAAATTTAAATTTTTTTTAAAAATTTTCTTTTAAAATTTTTTTATATCAATCATATTTATTTTTGTGCCCCTTTTTTATTATTATACATTGTAAAATTCCCTAATCTCTAGTAAACCCTTTTTCCATCTGAGGTTTTTTTTTTATGATTTAAATTTAAAAAGCCCCCCACGCACAGGCCCCAACCCAAGTAGCACAAAATGATGGGGATCCCTTTTGGCGAGCTGTAACACGCCATCAGTTGAGCTGATGGCCCCTAAGCTGGGTGCGCTTACGGCCCCCCCTTTTGGGGTTGGCCAGGCCCATAACTTTGCCATAACAAAAGCGCCGCTTATGGGGATAAAACGGGCCCCCGTAGCAAAAAAAAACCCCCCTTTTGAAATACGGGGCTGCAAATTTTTTTGACAAAAGGGCCCCCTTATGGGCCCCTAGCCCGGGGATAAAACCCGTTTTTCCATCAGTTCGCCGCTTTTTGGTCCACAGGCGGGGGCCCCGTAGCAAACCGACAGTTGCTTCACTTTTGTCACAGCGGGGTGCTTCGGCCCGGCGGTGAAAAATGTTTTCCCCGGGGAAAACTAGCCCATCTAGTAGAGACGCGAGGAAATCACGCACACAAACCGGAAAATATTAAAAATTTCAAAAAATTATAATCTTTTCATTTTTTGTGAGCCCTTTCAATTTATTAAACTGTTGCAAGAAAAAATTTAAGTTTTAAAACAGAGAGAGTTATTTGGGCCCTAGATAAAATTTTTTCGCCAAACGCCGTACTCGAACCCCAACCTGCTGCGCCCGGGCTCTGGAACGCTGACCCCACCAAAACCACCGTGATCACTGCTTTTAATCGCGCCAGCTACCTTACGAAAATTTTACCCGCGGGTATGCATTGGGAACGTCTTGTTTAAAAAATTTTTGTAAACCCCGTTTACACGGAAAATAAATAATGGGCCCTCTTAGGTTGTTTATCAAAATAAAAATTCAAAAATATATTTTATTCAAAAATTGGGGTTTTTTTAAGCGTAGCCCACTTTGGGTTTATATTTAAAAATTTACCCAAAAAGAAACAAACCCCTATTTCTAAATGGTTAAAGAATTAAATTGACGGAAAGTGATTAGGAGCTCGTTTGGGTTTTTATTTTTATTAAATTTTTCCCCGTCCCCAAAACGGGCAGACGGACAGACAGTAAAGTAATCGCAAATTTAAGCCCCTCTCCCTACTTTGTATAGGGCTACACCAAAAAATTTCCCCAAATTTGGGCCATTTTTTTGTAAAACCTAAAACAAAAACAGATATATTTTTCAATGATCTCGACATTTTCAAAACTTATTATTTTTTTTTTGGGTTTAAAAGAAGCCTTTTTATAGGCCTAGATGTTTAAAAAAAAAATTTAAATTTCTTATAAACCCCGACCTAAACCCCGCCCCATAAAATTTTTGGTTTTAAGGATGATTTTTTTTTCTATTTCTTGGGAAAATTTTTTCGTTAATACCTTGGCACTTTTAAAAAATTTTTTTTCTTTCCCCCTATTGTACCGGCGAGGAAAAAAAAACAAGTGCAATTTCCAAGAAAGTTAGTTTGTAAAACAAGAGTATGTGTTTTCAAATAGAAAAAAAACTGCCTTTTTAACCAAAAAAAATTTCAAGCAGGAATAAATTTTGTCTGGGATAAACTGTCATAATTTTTTTGGGGGAACGTCTTTACTGGTCTACTGCCAAACCCAAAAAAAAATAACAAATAGTTTTGGGAATTCATAATATTATGATCAAAATTATTGATTTAAAATAAGATTAAAGGGAAAAATTTAAAAATTAATTAAGGGTGATTTTTTTTCTGGGTTGGGTTTTACAAACATAAAATATGGGCAAAATTTTTATTTTTAATGAATAATATATTTCCCATTTAAAAAGGGTTTTTCGGTTTTCCTTTCCCGCTGCCAAGTAAAAGTGAAATTGCATAAAGAAAAAGGCAAGTGCCCAAAAGGGATATTTTCAAAACATGACACATTAAACGACAAACGGATTTAAATTTTGGGATATTTTCAATGAAATTAATGACCGTATTTATAAAAATGTTTGAAATTTAAATTTTAAAAAATTTTGGGCGATTTCATGCAATAATCAAATATTATTTTGGAAACCCTACGTGGAGTATTCGGGATCCGGGGAAAAGATTATAAATATAATATTTCAAATAATAAATTAAAAAGATTTCTAAAATGATATTCTTTAATGGAGAGCGTCAAAATTCCCCTTAAAAACGGGCGAAGAAGAGCGAGAATGATTGCGTAAAAATGATAAAAATTTACAATTAAAATTTTTCCTTTTAATCCATATCAAAATTTTTTATATGCTCCCCATTAGATTTCCCCGGGTTTTGTGCTTGGGGCCCCTAGGGGGGCCGCCCACTGTTCGCCGCCTGTCGGTTGTGTGCTTATGGGGCCCTAGGAGGGGCCCCCTACTGTTCGCCGCCCTTTGGTTGTGTGCTTTTTGGGAAAAGGCGGGCCCCTTTTTTTTTCGCCACTTGTCGGTTTTTGTCCCTTTTGGGCCCCTAGGAGGGGCCCCCTACTGTTCCCCCGCCGCGGGGGTGTGCTTAGGGGGCCTAGGCGGGGCCGCCTACGGGTTTGCCCCCTGTCGGTTTTTGTGCTTATGGGCCATAGGGGGGCCGCCTACTGTTCGCCCCCTGTCCGTTTTTGGTTATGGGGCCCAAGGGGGGCCCCCTACTGTTTTGCCACCGTCGGGGTTTTGTGTTATGGCCCATAGGCGGGGCCCCTCAACGCAAAACTTTTGCAGCGACGACTGTCGGAATGTGCTTATGGGCCCTACCCCTATTTAAAACCCAAATCGGCTTTTTATGGGCCTCCCCCATAACCCCAAAATTTTCCCATTCCCTTTGGGCCCAAAAAAAATTTTTTTTGTTTTTTGGGAAGGCCCAAGGTTTTTTTTTAAAAGGTTTTTTTTTTTTTTTTTTTTTTAATATGTTAAATATGTTCTCCTTATATTGTAATTTTTTTGGTGTAAAGAAAAAGCTTAATTGAATCAAAAAATTTTCCCCCCCCAACCTTTAAATTTTCCTTTTTTTGGGTTTTTGTTTTTTTTTTTGGTGAGTATTTTTCATCATAATAGCCCAGATGTGATGTTTTCCCTTTAAAAACTGATGGAATGATTGAACGGGATTTCCAAACGCGACTTTTGAAAACAAAAGGCAGGAAAAAAATCTCAAGCCGGCGGCCTGTCAAAAACCGTCGTGGGGGGAAAAACGCATTTCAATCGTTTTGGCATGTGTCTTTTCAAGGTCACATTAGGTGAACGCCAATGGGGAGGGGGTCGCTCAGGATAAATAAGTAAAATTTAAAAATTTTTTTTTTAAATTAAAGGAAAAAATTGTTTTCATGATTATAAAGTAGTAAAATATTTCATCTCCCTTTCTCCTATTTTTTTACGTTTTATCACCACCAGTGATAAGAATGTGTGCCTCGATACTTTTCTAGAAAAGCTTTAATCCCGCCCGCTTTTTGGATGGCGTAATGGTGCATTAGCGCATGTGTTATGGAATTTTTTTGTTTTTTCTGTGGGAAAAAACATTGCTAAGTTTAAATTTTTTTTATTTAATTTTAAATAAATAAAAAATTAATTTTTTTTTTAATTTATTTTAATAATCGTAATTGTTAAAAAAAATGTAAATTTTCAATTTTTAAAGAAATAATTTCTCGATTCGCTCAAATTTAACAAATTATTTAATTTTATAAAATTAAGGTTCTGCAAAAAAAATTATTACAAATTTGGGTAAAAACATGTGGTTTTATAAGTCAAAGAATTTTTAAAAAAAGAAAAAAAACCCGTAAAATTTCGTTTTATGATAAAAATTTTTTCAATTTCCTCAAATTTAAAAATATATTAATTTTTAAAATAAAGGGGTTTGTGCAAAATTCCCCAAATCGGATAAAGTTGTAGGGGTTT